>WWET01004628.1:76264-87145 GCA_011038615.1 Limnodynastes dumerilii | reverse complement strand
GGACAATTGTAGGGAAATATTTTCAGATATTATGCGAAGATTAAAAGACAAACTTGCACAAGAAGAAAAGTCTTCTGTGCTTACAGGTGGAGGGCCACCACTTTGTACTAAATACACATCCTATGAGGAGCAACTTCATACAATAATGCCTCTTGAGGTTATTGCGGGTGTAAATATAATTGATAAAGATGCAACTAATGTAGAAGGTGAGGTTTTTGGATTTTTTATTATATATATAATGTCAATGTAAGAAGCACATCTTTAATTCCACAGGTGCCTTGCAATCAAGCTCACAGCCTGCTCCTGTGTCTCCTCCTGGATGTTGTGTTTTCTCTCAAGAGGATGAGTCTGGTGAGATAATCTGTGGAGAAACAATATAATGTTTATATATGTTTTGTTTTATTTTTTGGTAAATTTTTTGCCTACTTTGTTGTTAACAGGTGTGCAGACACATTGGACCTGATTCACACTTAACAATCTGCGGGTTTTTATTTAGAAATTGATACACGGCGCAAGAGTAGTAACTTATATACGCAATCTACGTTGGACTAAGGAACTGCTGTGAATCACCACTACAAACCTAGGACCTAATTCACACTTAAGAAGGGGCATGCTGGGAAAATGTAAGCATGTAGAGTAGAACATTGGATGGAGGGTGGCATTTAAATGAGGAAATCTGGGTGCAGTTATGCAGTAATGTTCTTAATTAGTCGTCCTACGCACACAACTAAGAACCTAAAGATAAGGTAGCTCTATGGCATTCGTAAGTCGTTTAAGAACCTGAAAACCAGGGGCATGCCGAGGGAGTCACCTTGCTACTAGTTGCGTATATTTAAGAACCTAATGTTTTTTTAAGTGTGAATCAGGCCCATTATGTGTTTATGTTTCTGAGCAATATATCATCCTTGTTAAACTTACCGCTCACAAAACAGGCATAATGTTTCTGATGTAAATGTAGTGCAACCTTGTGCAAAGTGATTTTTTATTTTAAATGTCCACATTTTTGGATTACATTTTGCTAACTTTTGTATGTTTATAGAAGTATTTAATCTTAAATATATCTTTTTAGTATTCTACATTTTATATTCCTAAATCGTCATATCTATAATGATGAATAGATCAGTTGCACATTGTAAGTCAAACTTTTAAGTATCAATGGGCCTGATCCAGAGCTACACTGGCCGTACTGTCTGTAGCTCTGGTGCACTCCCTGTCACTCCCCCTGTGTGTAATGACTGAAACCCAGCCCTCCCCTCCTAATTACCCTCCCTCCCCCCGCCCAGCTTCCGTAACTACAGCGTGGTTACGGAGCTGCCCGCCCCTTCATCCATAACTATGCTGTAGTTACGAACGCTAGATCCATTGCCCACAGAGCCGTGGATTACGCCAGGCAAAATATGCCCGGCACATGCGCAGAACAGCATTTCTGCCATTCTTACGCATATGGTCGCCGTAAAACAACGACGGCTGTAGGGCTGGATCAGCCCCAATGTCAATTTGTAAAATGTTTAAGCTTACCTTTCACTTTGTCACTAAGTACTCCACAGCAAGCTCAACCTCATGACCAACACAGACTTTCTGCAGAGCAAAATGAGAACATAATGGTGAAACTAATTTATTATGCCAGAAACACCTACCATCACACCATCTGGCCAAGAAACAGAGTTAGAAGCAGAAAACTCACCACCCTCAATGCCATCACCACCATTACCCCCCATCACTTCCAACAACTGTATCACCACCACCATAACAACCTCCAAAAAGTGATCCAGCTTCCAACATCTGTGCTACTATTGCACAATTTCAAGTTCAACAGCAACAATCTATGCTCAACCAAAACAACAGCTTTCAACGCATTTCAACATTCAAATTAGAGGAACAATAAGATTGTTAATTTTGGTTTCACAAGGTAAGCTGCTGCTATGGAGCAACTAAACTTACATTTAGCATAGATTGCATCTTTTTTAGAAAGGAACCAAACTAGCAATAGGGAGCTCACTTCTAGCATTATCAGCTTGATTACTACAGTACAACAAAACATTCTTATTAGTTTAGCACCTTCATCCAGCACCTCTGTTGTAACCAGCAGTCAAGCAATTTCCATTAATTCAGCTCCTAACCCACCACCAAGGTGCACATAGCAGGGGGAGGGAGACTGTCAGGATCATCTTTATGTGTGTTAAAGAAAAATACTCGGAAACAAGATAAATAAATTTATAAATATTATTGTATTATGTTGTAATTTTCAGAGTAATATACAAAATAAATCACATGTGCCATTTGTAACATAGCCAACACACTCATAATTTTCAAACTAGCATCACATTGAGGAATTGGTAATGGTGGTTATTGTTGTAGAGATGCACCCTGTTTTTTTTATTTAATTTTATTTTATTGGGAAATAAATTTGTCCAACATGTACATATGATGAGTACATTAAAGATTAGGTATTGTAATAATGACATGTATCGACAACAGAAGCAATATAAAACAATAAATGGCTTCCCAGTAATTTTCTTTTTGAATAAGGAAAAAGAAAAAAATAGGGGGAGGGGAATACGTGAAGAGAGGAGGGGGGAATAGAGATAGGGAGGGTTAGGTGGGGTTTGGTGGTGGACCATATCGGCATATCAAATAAAAGGAATGGTAGAGGGGTATTTCAGGATATTAGAACTTTTTTTTTTTTTTAAATAAACAGAATTTACCAGAAAAACAGTCGCAATGGACTATGCCCACTCCCCTTGTATCCTGCGAGCAAGCTGGATGTCCTTGGGCATGATGGTAACCCGCTTGGCATGAATTGCACAAAGGTTGGTATCCTCAAAGAGGCCAACCAGATATGCTTCACTGGCCTCCTGCAGTGCACCAATGGCAGCACTCTGGAACCGCCGGTCAATCTTGAAGTCCTGGGCAATTTCTCTCACAAGAAGCTTGCGAATCAGCAACTTTGTTTACTTCTGGTAGCGACGGATCTCACGGAGCGCAACAGTTCCAGGCCTGTATCTATGTGGCTTTTTCACTCCACCTGTAGATGGGGCACTTTACCGAGCAGCTTTGGTTGCAAGTTGTTTACGGGGAGCCTTTCCTCAAGTGGTCTCAGCAGTATATAAGTGCAGTCTATAGCTTCCAGGACATTAAGAAATCCTGATACTCTATAGAAGGTTAAATTTAGGTCACGCCACTTTGACTCCTGGCTGGAGAAACAGATATATGTTTGATACACTTTTTTAAGTGCACTTATCATGTCAGAAAAGTGATGGTACCAACCACTCTTCTGGTAATACCCTGAAAAGAGCCTGTGGCAAGTGGATGGCCAGCATTATTTTCTGCAGGCCAGACACTGCATGGGACAAAGATGTTGCTTAGGAGGTTAGTGCGGTTCAGACAAAACAACTGCACAATCTCCTGACCAGACAGAGAGTCCAGGTCCAAACGCATGCTGAACTCACACACATGGCGTGTTATGCATTGCCTGTGCGGAACAGGGGGTTGTTGATCCTCATCCTCATGCCTTGATGTGGTCCTAAGTATGGACACAGCACCCATGCAATATGCTGCATGTAGCAGGTTACCTAAACACGCCATAATAACAATACTCATCAGCTGCTAGTCCTTGTGAGATCACTTTTATAGGCATAATGATTACCTGTTAACCAATTGCCAGTGATTTCATCAAACTCTGATACCTTCTGATGAAATCATTTTGATAAATGAAGAAACGAGTTAAGGTGTTTTAAACGGAGCTACTCTGACTGACCCGCTATCCTAATTTACCTTTTCACCGATATCTAGCTCAATATTTACCAACTGAACTTCGCATCTGCTCAGGACAATCATGTCCAATCCACCTCTCCAATAGCCTGAGAGCTAACACTCCGGATTGATTGTTCCAGTATAGTTGGCTGCACTGAAAATCTAAGCCGAACATAACAGTAGCAACTCAACTCCTGAACCTCTGCTCCCAACCAGGCTCCTTCAACCATACCGAGCGGTTGGTGCAGGCATCATTGGAGGAGAGCTGGATTTGCCTGACCTACACCTTGCCAGCTACACACTCTGGTCCGGTAAAGTACCACAGATTGTTTTTGCTGTTTAAACTTCCAACTTGCTGACTGTTCATACTATCGGCTATCAGCCTCATATGCACACTCACTTGAATGCCACTTGCTGCTTTTGCTTGTCTGCCTTACCACTATTCGGAGCGATACTGACTCATTGTTTGCATTTACAACACTAACTCTATTGGAGCCTAGAGGTCTATCACTTATCATAGACCAGTAAACCAACCTTTTGGAGCCAAGATACTTCTATTAATATATCACCACTACTGAGCTTAGAATTTATCTCTCTGCTGAACATTTTTAAAGATAATGGACCTGATTCACACTTAAGAATTCTTCCGATTTTAGGTGCGTATATTTAAGAACGGATGCACTGCGCATGCGTAGTAACTTTTATACACTAATTGCGTTGGGCTTAAGTTCACAAATTCCGTGCTTATACACTACGAATTTATAATCTGTAGGTTCGTAGTAACATACGCAAAAATGGGCATTCCATGAATATGTACGTATAATTATGAACGGATGCACTGCGTCTGCGTAGTAACTTTTATACGCAAAAATGGGCATTCTATGAATAAGTAAATAGGCCGATACGGAGATATGGGTGGAGAGAGGCATTTAAATGACGCAACGAAGGTGCGGTTATGCACTTATTGCACTCGTAAGTCAAGAACCTGAAAACCGGGGGCGCGCCGAGGGAGTTTCCTTGCTATTAGTTGCGTATATTTAGGAAACTATCGCGTTCTTAAGTGTGAATCAGGTCCGATATCCTTAATATGTGTGCACACATTGGACCTGATCCAGAACTACGCCTTGGAGCGAATTTACGCGTGGTAGAAACGTAAATTAGCTGTTTTGTAAGCACTGCGCATGCGCACCATGGAAAATACGCACATTAACGTAGCGTAATTGTGAACGTATAGGCCATTCACGTATTTGTCACGTAAATACTTACGTGTGGGCGTGCCAGTTTTACGTTAGTCCAATTTACGTGTGAAATACGTGAAGTAGGCCGGGGGTTGTATTTAAAGTGTACAGTATGGGCGTGGTTAGCTGCGTAAATTAGTTCTGCCCATTCGTACGTGTGCATATGACTGCGGTTACGTTGGAAAAAGTTAAGGTAGAGTTTGGAAAGCGTATCTTGTGTGCCGAGGGGAGTGTAGCGAATTTACGCGCACGAAAATACGCTCCGCGAATAAACGTATGGCAAACGTAGTTCACGCTATGGCGTGTTTGAAAATCCATCATATTCAGGGAGTTTACGGCAAGTTTGCATTAGTAAATACAGCAAATTTAAATTTGCAAAGCAATCTTCAACTGTAGGCCTAGGAGTGTTTTTGTGGGTATTTTTAAATGTCAAGGATATTGTCATTGTTACCATTCACTGTTATTGTCTAGAGCCTGGATGATAAATAAAATAAAAGCATGGCAAGAGTACATGCACCTGTTAAGGCCCAATGCTAAGTTTACTAGCAGGCAACTTTTTAAAATGTGTTTTGTTGGAGTAAGTTAAGTAAAATGACAGGATGTAGAAAACATATTTAGGCAAGTAACATTTATCAGAACACATTCAACAAAGGTAGAATGATGCCATTTACTTTTTTTGTAATTGTGACAGAAACAATAGCATTGATATATTCTGTAATTATTCATTTATGTAAATCAAAGATATCATAATTTTCTTCAATGATTGCTGAATGTATTTAAACCTCTAGAGAGTTGTATACCACTTTAAAAATAGACAACTACTTCCCAGTGGTATAACAGGTCCTCATAGGCCACTCCAGACTAAACAAGTGCTAGATTCTGTATTAGTACTTCGTATAATTACTTCCTTTCAAGTCACTTAAAATTTCATAAAATGTGAGACATTTATCTTTTTTTTTTTTTTTTTTTTCACATAGCAACAAGAAATTCCATTCTGACCCCAGGAAATGTCACTGAGGTCCTGTGCCGAGAAGGCAGACAGAAATGATTGAGGAGTAACATAGTTTGCCCAAACATGGGCAGCATTTGATTTTCATGGCCATGCATTATGTGCATGTCTGTACAGCTTGGAATTGAGATTCTCCCAGCTATGAAAACATAGTCCGTGGATCAGGAAGGTGGAGATATGAGCTCTGTGCCAAGCTACTGAAAGTTGTCTGTATCAATCTTCCCACACACCCAAGTCTGCAAAACAGAGGAATCCGGTGATTTAACAACTCCCAGATGGAAGCAGATATTGAGTCTAGATATTAGACAAAACCTAGATTCCCTTATAAGGTGGAATGTTAGAGATTAGTATATTGTTCTTTATATAATGTTACTTAAAATTAAAACTGAATCTGCAAATCATTAAAATTAAGTGAGCGTTTTCTTTTTATTATACACTTTAATAATGACCCACCTGTGTTTTAATTGATATGCTGAATGATATTATATAAGATTGCATAAAATAACCCTCAGCTTATTTTGACTTATCCATACACCTTTTTATTTGTCCAGCTTCAATATGTCTCCCCTTTTATTATTTGTCAAGCTTCCATATGTCTGTCCGTTATTATATGTCTGGCCTCCATGGACCATATTCACAGATCCGGGTGAGTTAGGTGCGGACAGATCCTCACCTAACTCACTTGTCCTGCCCCTATCCCACCTCCCATTTTTAGGTACCTTATGGCACTTACGAGTGCCATAGTGCTATCTTATCTCTCCGGGCAATGTCCGCACGGACATTGCCTTTCTCCGCCTCCCCCCACCCTCCAATCTAAATCCCTCCCCTCTCCCACATTTTCCTAATCACTCCCCGAGGCGGCATTACGCTGCCTTTTTTTATTTAAAATACCCTGTGCGGTCTTTAAAGAATGCACAGAGGCAATCTACGTACCTACGTACGTAGATTGCGTAAATGTTCTACTATGCATGCGTAGTAGGTAATTTACTAAGGATCCACACCTAAGAAGCATCTGCTTCTTAGGTGTGAATGTGGTCCCATATGTCTGCCCCCTTATTATATGTCCAGCCTCCATATGTCTGCCCCTTTATTATTTGTCCAGCCTCCATATATCTGCCCCTGTTTATATGTCCAGCCATCCATATGTCTGCCCCTAGTTTATAGGTCCAACCATCCATATCTCTGCCCCTGTTTATATGTCCAGCCATCCATATGTCTGCCCCCAGTTTATATGTCCAGCCATCCATATGTCTGCCCCTGTTGATATGTCCATTCTCCACATGTCTGCCCTTTTATTATTTGTCCAGCCTTCATATGTCTGCCCCTTTACTATTTGTCCAGCCTTCACGTCTGACCCTTTATTATTTATTCTTTTACTTACCATTAATTACTTTTCTCTTCCTCCCCCTGCCCAGTAGGACCAAATTTGTTTTCTAGAATGGCATATAGGTTAGGTCACTGCCATTCGCAGTAACAGATTGGTCCTACAGGGCTCCAGTAATACCTGAACTGTTATGTGAAAAAGCCCAATCGCATATCCAGCAGCACGGACCCAAAAAAAAAAAAAAAAAACATTTTCCAGAGAGTCTGATCTCTCAGGACAAGTTGTAAAGCTGGTGGTACAGCGGGACAGTTTCCACTTACTCTAGACATGTACTCTGATCTATTTTAATTAAAGTGCCCATGACTGAACAGGCCCCCCACATCACCCATCAAGAAATAATGACACGACAACAGATATGGATTTTAAAATAGGGGGCATAGTTTATTGATTAGAATAAGATTAGACTATAAGGGAAGACACCACCAGCACCGCCACACTATGCCCCAACTGTAAGAAAAAGACAAGTTAACAAAACTAAGGGAAAGGGAGGAAGGGAAAGAAAATTCCAGAAGGAAGCAGGAAGCAAAAACTTACCCATTTATACACTGTTCAAACCTGCCTATTCTCTATTCTAACTGGCTAATCCCTCACAACTATTAACCCCTTTAATGCCTGACGTAAGGAGACTGCCAGTCAAGGCTTTTATAATCGTTTATGCCTAAATGGCATTCTCTCTATTTAAAAAGCCCATGACTGAACAAGCCCCCCACATCACCCATCAAGAAATAAAGACAAGACAACAGATATGGATTTTAAAATAGGGGGCATAGTTTATTGATTTGAATAAGATTAGACTATAAGGGAAGAAATCAGGTGGTGTAAGGACACTGCGAATTTACCTTTGGAGAACTGGAGTGGTCCAACAAGAGTATTGCGGGTACTCCGGGTTTACCCGTGTGGAACCGGAGTGACACCAGAAAGGTTTAACATAGATAAATGTAAGATTATGCATTTAGGGATCAAAAACAAGCATGCAATCTATAAATTAAATGGGGTAAATTTAGGAGAATCTTTAATGGAGAAGGATTTGGGAGTGCTTGTGGACAATAGACTTAGCAATAGTGCTCAATGCCAAGCAGCAGCTGCAAGGGCCAATAAAGTATTAGCATGCATAAAAAGGGCCATAGATGCAAGGGAAGACTGTGTCATTTTGCCACTATATAAATCATTGGTCATGATCAATTAACTTAACACGTAATCCAGGTAAAGAGTGTCCAGCCATGGCAAAATGATTGGCCACCGGTTGATCAGAATGTCCAATAGCGATTACTGCTTGGATGGCTGAACGATGTAAAGCAAGTCTTTTGCGAAGTGTTCTCCTTGTCTTTCCTATGTAACACAGGCCACAAGGGCATCTAAGAATGTAGATGACAAACCTGGTGGTACATGTCAAAATATGTTTTATGAGGTACTTCTTGACAGATGAAGGATGCACAAACTGTTTGCCCGATTCAAGGAAACGGCATGTAAGGCAATTTAAACATTTCTAACAACCAGGTTTTTTTTAAAGAAAAGTTGGCGCCTGGCTTATGTGATGGGTAATGTCGGTCTTTACAACATAATCCCTAATGTTCTTGCAATGCCGATAACAAGGCATTAAACGTGCATTTGCCAAAGACTTCGACATGGGGTCAGTTTTAACAATTGGCCTGTAAGGACACTCCGGATTTACCTTTGGAGAACCGGAGTGGTCCAACAAGAGTATTGCGGGTACTCCGGGTTTACCCGTGTGGAACCGGGGTGACACCAGAAAGAACCCAAAGGGTGAGCGAGCAATTTTCCTGTGGTTGGAGTCTTTACCAATCAGGGGGTCTTCACCAGAGCCCCTGATGGTGGGGATGGGCTGGGTAACCCCTGACGGCTTGGTCGTCCCCTGTTGAACTTGGACTCGCGGAAAGGTAAGTAGAAAACACCCGACTGTGGACAATAGAAAAAGATGACAAATAAAGGGGGAGACGGGACTGGGCAGAAGGGACTGCCCAGGACTGACAATGATTAACAGGTAACAATAGACTGCGGACGGAGAAGGCGGACGAGACTGACAGGACACACTGGGGCTTATATACTTCAAACATACAGAATGATCCCTTGCGGGATCACAAACACAGACACGCAGGTAAGAATGGGCAAACCAGGTGGGTAGGTACACGTAAGGAGGGAGGCCCAGAGAGGTGGGTAACAGGTAGGTAAGTAAGGCAGGGATACTGGGCAGGAAAGGAGGACTCTCGACGGTCAGATCACTAGAGCAGCGCAGGGCTAGAACTAGGCACACAGGAAAAGCTGAACACAGGGCTGCAAGAAGGACTATAACCAGCACTTGCTACACTGTGAGACAGCTATTTAAGCAAGTGCTGGCCAATAGCAGGGAAGCGGGAGCGCGGCAAGTGCAGGAATAGGCTAGCGTCTAGGTTGCTAAGCAGCGCCAGACACTAGCCACCGAGAACAGCAAAAGTGCGTCCCTAGCAACCATAGGGACGCACACTAGAGGGCGCAGGAGACGCGCACCGGGAGCACAGAGCGCCGGAAGGCAGAGGGGACGCGTGAAGCAAGCAGGAGCGTGGAGCAGGTAAACATGCCGCGGCGCCTGACAGGTGGCGGTAATAGAAAAAGTAGGAGGTCAGAAAACCGGAAGGCAACGATGGTAACGGAGGGCAGGCAACCCCCTGCCCACGGCGCCCTGGAGGAAATGGCCAGGGAAGCACATACACCAATCATACTGCACACCCCGGCGGGTAACCAAGGAGGCAACCGTGGAAGACTAGACGGCAAGCATAGCTCATACCTCAAGCCAGAGCTTTAGCGCCATACCTGCTGATCACACCACCAGCACCGCCAAAACCAGCCTTAAAGGGGCTGGGCTGCCACCTAAAAGCCCCCCAAGGCCCCTCATCAGAGAGGTGCACCCGTCCGGCCAATAAAGGGATGGAACCTCCGGATGGTATTCGAACATCACCCCTAAATTTGCTACACATTTAGAAATATTGGAGTTAATTTTCTTGCAGGTCTTCTCCAAAGTGGAGTGAAAAGGCTGGTAAACCATGGAACAGACCTTGGGGTCTATTGCATCGTTCACCGAACCCCCCTCCAGATAAGAAAGATGTTGAATAAGATGAAATTTACCTGGGGTCTTCTTAAGGACGACCCCTACCAGTGGGAGAGGAGCGAAAAGGACCAGCTACCCTGCCCAAGGTACTTCTTCCATAACCTTAGCAAGAATAACTTCAGGGAACTGCCTCACCGATTTAAGATTCCTGATACAGGAATGTGCCTGTATCAACCATTCCTTTAATAGGAATTAAAAAACCATCCGTAAAACCAGATTTTAACAAAAGGGCATCCGCCCTGTTAGGGTACCTGTCCAGCCAAAGTACCATGGGCTCCAGCTTATTTGGGGACACCGCCCTGCCCAGCCCCCTTGGTTGTGGAACCGGACTGTTTTTGTTGTGCTGGCGACTGCAAACGGGCCGAGGTCTGGTTAGTGGAGGTACAACTCTTTC
>WWET01004628.1:36567-50010 GCA_011038615.1 Limnodynastes dumerilii | reverse complement strand
AAGTTTTCTTTCTCTTTTACTTTTCTTTCCGGTAAGAAATTAGTAAATTGACTTTACAGAATAAAGAAAAATTAGCATTTACAACAGATAACAATCTTTTAAGCAAAATTAGTCAGTTAGCTTTTATCAATGAGGAATAAATATATTTAAGTATTACTTGTAATTAGAAAGAGTGAGTTTCAATTAACTACCAACAATCAAATCCGTACACAGTTTCAGACAATATTAATAATCAATTAATTTAAATAAATAGTTACAGTTGTTAATATCAGTAAATTAGTTATCAATAATCACTTGCATTCAGTTTAAGAAATGTTTTTTTTTCATTGTAAATAATAGTAAATCATGTACTCCCAATCAATTTCGTTCAGTTAGTTAACTAACCTCAATTAACAATATCACTGCTGTTGCTTTCCTTTAGTTGGGAAACAGCTTAAAGTAGTGTTAATCATACAATTAATATCAAAACATGTACACACAATTAGTTAAGTAAACAATCCCCAGATAATAATAACAAAGTGTTGCTATCTCTATGAACCTCTATAATGATCGCATGAACAACTTGCAACAGTTCTAGTGAGGAACAGATATAAGTCTTTCTGTATTTACTCCCCGTTTTTAAATATAAGTCTATGGGATTACTGCTGTTATACAATCAGTTTCTATCTTCCCTGGTTACACTGCTTTCCAATTTCCCTCAGTTTCCACCCAAAGTAGTCGTTTCCTCTCCATCACAGCTCCTTTCTACAGCTCTCTATCACCTCAGATTTCCCCCTCTGACTCTCTGCTGCTTCTCCGTCTCACCAGCTCCCGTTATCAGCTCTCAGCATCGAATCTCTGGGCTCTCTCTCTGCTGCTATCACTCTGCTGCTTTGGCTCTTCCTCTGCAGGTCTCTCACTCCTTCTCACAGCTTTCACCACTGTCTCACAGCTTAATCACTGTCAGTCTCCTTATCTTTCCTCACCGCTGTCCTTTTTCCTGACCGCTGTCCTTTTTCTCCACAGTCTTCTCCCGTACACACACTGTCCGTCCGCTTCCCGCTCTCTCTCTCCGTTACCTCAGCTCTCCATCAGCTCACCCGATCACACCCTTCACCTCACAACTTCACCTCACAACCAACTGTCACTTTTCTTCACAACTGAACTTTCTGGATCTGCCTTTTGCTACCTAACCCATCCCTGTCAGTTGATGGTTGCTAGGTAACCACCCACGTGCTGTCCTCATATGTCTCCCTTGCACCTGCTGCACCAGCCTGAACAGCTCCCATATTTGGGGTATTACACTATTCATATCCTATTCTGTACATTGACTTTCTATTTCAGTAATCAGTTTATCAGTAATATAAGTTGGGAGGCTGACGCTATAAAGTACCCCCATATATTTTGTCTGTGTATACCTCCTTAGAACTCACTGCCTGAACAGAGGTGTCTTTCCACAGTTTACAGTAGTGGATACCTGTAAATGTTGAATATTGCTTCATACATATTTTCTATTGCTAACCTGAGACCCACAGTCATCTGTGTGTTACGTTAGTACTCTATATTGCTGTATGATGATTGTCTATGTAACTTCTTTGTAAATATACTGGGGTAAGGTTTTGTACGGGGAACTTACCTTAAAAGAGTTACTGTTCTTCATACCTAAAATCCCCACCTTGTTTTCTCCTTCAGATTGGTTGTCTGGTTGATATGGGAGTCCTAGAACTACAAGTATATCTGCGATACGTATTGCATTTCTTTCATATCGCTTGATCTTCTAGCGAATCATTGAGGAGTGTACGGGTTATCTTTGTCCTCTCAATTGGTACTGGTGTGTAGCTCGTACACGATATTATCCTGCATACCTTAACAATGTAGTTTCTTAAAGTGGGGTGAGCATAATGGAACATTATCATATTCTAATCTAGCGTACATCTTTATTTTTCTCATTAAATAATCCTGTTGCCACTCTTACCGAAAAGATTTACTAATACTTTCATTTGGGTGTCCTGTAATGGACAAGTTCCTGAATCGCCAGGCATCTTCATCTCAACAGTTTTCTTCCCAGGGCACATTAATGGGACGTAATAAAGCCCCCCAATCCAAAGTAGCGCCGACTTCCCCATCTCTCCCAGATCTATGGCAGGAAAATGAATCCCCTCCCCCGGTTGCACTAGCTGCTAATACTGTGGAAGCCACAGCAAGTGAAATTTCTAATATTCTCATGCCGCACATTGATAAAAAGTTTGACAACTTTCAAATACGTCTAGATGCACCCCTGACTAAAATAGAGGCAAACTCCACTCACATGAGTGGTTAGAACAATGATCTAGTGATACGGAAGATGCCGTACATTCACTACAAGTTCTCACAACTACACAAGCCCAAAAAATCACAGAGCTTTGTATAAAATAGACGACCTCAAGAATAGAAACCGACGCAGTAACATGCGCTTTATCAGCATACCAGAGTCTATAAAAGGTCCACAATTAATAGATTATATCACAAAACAGATTCCCATGGCGCTTGGTATTTACAATCCCATAAATGAGATGCAAGTGGAGCGTGCCCATAGAATGGGGGCTGAGAGGTGTGCCCAACAGAGTAGGCCCAGGCCCGCGATAGCCAAATTTCTTGACTTTAGGGTCAAGGAACAATTGTTGCGCGCATATTGCCAGGCTGACAAGCTATAAGTAAATGGTAAATCCTTTTTGGTCTTTCAGGACTATTCAGTGGAAGTAACCCAGAAACGCAAGGCATTTTCTGAAGTGTGTCAATGTTTTATTACCCGTAGACAGCGTTTCGCTCTTCTTTACCCAGTGAAATTGAGAGTGGGACTGTGCATCTTTTCACAAACCCCTCAGAAGCTAGAGCTTATCTACAATCTCTTGATCCCCGCCTGTACCCTAATATTTTAAATCTCACTCTATAATTGTAAACTTGGAAAGTACTGCACTGAATACTTGTGCAGTTTTTTTGGTGGGTGGGGAGGTTAAAGCGGTTGATTTAATGACTTTAAACTATAACATAATATTGTAGTTACTTGTTGACCAAATCCCATTGATGTCTATTATTACTTTAAAGGGCTGATTTAGATGCAGCGTAAATATTAGTGGGATTGCCTTTACTAAACTGTTATATGCTATTCTTTCCAAATGTTCTTACTTTCTTTTTGTTTTTGTGTTTTTTTAGTGATTACGGGTGCTTCTCAGGATACCAACTGAGAACCACCACTATATTCCATACAAGTTCAAACTATCTTATAAAATGTACACAATGTCCTAATGTTTTACAATATCTATTTCAATCGGCATTTGTCTATGTATTTTTCTTCATTTATCTGTTTACTCCTTTGTAATACAAGGGTGAGCCATGTGCCACTGTTATACACTGCATCGTCCGGATCGAGGTTATGGTAGTTTTTCCTCACAATGAAATTGGAATCCTTCGCTGACATTCAACCATCTGAGGGGGTACAATAACAGCACCGTTACATCAGAATGCATGTTCTCCTACCACTCTTACTCTTGTTTCCTGGAACATGGGCAGGTTAAACTCCCCTGTTAAAAGACATATGTTGAAGCATTTAGGGAAAACTAAACCTGATATCATATATCTTCAGGAGACTCATTGGAGGGAGGGGGGGGGTTCTTCCCTACATGCTAGCTGGCTCCATGGTTGTTATTCAGCTGAATTCTGCACTAAAACTAGAGGGGTGGCCATTTTATTTCAGAGACACCTTCAATATACCATTCTAGATATCGGTCAAGATACTGAAGGCAGATATCTTCTAACTGATGTTGAAATTTGGAATAAAAAATATACCCTATTATATATTTATGGGCCAAATCAAAATCAGTATGAATTTTATCAATCGATTGTTCAGTTGATAGCAACTAGGCAACACTGTAGTTTAATTGTGGGAGGAGATTTAAATGTGGTTGCTGACCCTAGTATAGATGCCAAATCTCTTGAGTTGTAGCATTTCACTATTGCAATCCACCCTCCAGCTCAGTGACCCATGGCGCCTTCTCCTTCCAAAAGAGAGAGAGAGTTTACTTTTCATTCGCAGGTCCACTGCTTGTTTTCCCGCATCAACAGTTTCTTGTTGGCAAATGAGCTTATACAGAGTCTGGTAGGGGATATAGTGGTTTCGGACCATGCCCTGGTGACAATCTCAATACAGTGATTATCTGTGGCAATCCCATCACGCGACCGTTCGTGGCGTTTCCCATCGCATCTATATGGCTCTGCAGATTTCAAGGCTCAAATGACTGCACATTGGGGGAATTATATAGATGACAATATCATACATTATAATGACCCGGTGTTATTATGGGAGGCCTCCAAGGCGGTCATGAGGGGGCATATCATAAGTATGTGGCTAAACAAAAGCATCAAAATACTATGCAATATAGTTCCCTTCGTGATACTATGACAGAAGCATTTCGCTTGTACACTTCGGATTCCTCGGAAGGTACCTTTCAGACATATTTACAGGACAGACGCCACTTGGAGGCCTCTTTAACTACTCAGGCCCGATCTAGTATAGACCATACACGCCACAAGTACTTTAGATGGGGCAATAAGACTGGGAGGCAATAAGGCGAAGAGATACTAATCATATATTAACAAATACAAAAGATATTCAATCTCATTTTACTGCTCATTATAAGGAATTATATAAATCATACACCCCAGACCGAACCCTACAAACTCAACTCCTTCAGTCAGCTGGTCTATCACAAATCTCCCCTGACCAAAACGAAATATTGGTTTCGGCCATCACAACAAACGAAATTAATGCTGTTATTTCTTCTCTCCAGTTACATATATCCCCAAGTCCGGATGGATTTTCTGGTGAATACTATAAATTACTGCAACCAGAGCTTGTCCCGTGCCTGCTTGAATTATATAACTGCATTCTGAGAGATCAACCAAATTACCCCTCATTTAACTTAGCCTTCACTTCTCTTATCCCAAAACCAGACAGGGACCCCCAAAAAGTAGAGTCATATAGACCCATCTCTCTCACTAACGTCGACTACAAGATTTTGGGAAAAATAATGGCTAATAGATTGCAAACTATAATGCCCGATGTACTCACAGTACATCAACTAGGCTTCATTTGAGGTAGACAATTGGTGAAAGCCATTAGGTCAGCTATAGTGGCTTCTTTAACATCCTTCCCCCACAATCAGACTGACAATATGCGACTTAGTTTGGATACAATGTGAGCATTTGACACTGTTCTATGGTCACACATGTTTGTGGTACTCAAGTACAGACAATTTGATCCAATCTTTATAAATTATATATATTTTTAATATACTAACCCTATCACGCATTTATTAATCAATGGCACTAAAGGTCCCCTGATCACCATGGAGAGAGGCACTAGGCAGGGGTGTCCCCTGTCTCCTCTCTTGTTTAATATTGCGATTGATCCCCTCCTTCGTCTTCTGCAGAGCCATCAGATTTTTGAGGGAATTAAAATTGGTTCCTCTAGTATCAAAATATCTGCATTTGCAGACGATGTGTTACTGCACATAGGAAATCCACGGTCGTCACTTGGGCCCATTCTAGAGCTCCTTAATGATTTTGGAAATATATTTCCAAGTTAATATGTCTAAGTCTATGGCGCTTTCATTTCGTCAGGACTGTGTTAGACCTGAATGGGCGGTGGGCCTGCCCTTTGAATGGGGCAGGGAATATATTACCTATTTAGGGGTGAAGGTACCTTTAAGAAATGAATATATCAGCTGCCATTAGGAATTTTTCGAATGAGCTGGATGGGTGGAAGTCCGTCCCCCTCTCCTTCCTTGGTAGAGCCAACCTTATTAAAATGATTTTGTTTCCAAAGTTTATCTATTTGTTTCATACGCTTCCACTATTGGTTACAAAGAAGGATACGCAGACCATAAACACTCTATTTAGGAAATTTATTTGGGCGGGGAAGAAACCTTGAATAGGTTTGCTGAAACTTCAACAATCAAAGACAAATGGGGGAATTAACTTCCCGAATCTTACAAATTATAACCATGCGGCTCTCCTCAGAGTCGTTAAGGATTGGTTGCTAAGGGGTAATATTTATTCCAATTTAATACTAGAGTCAGGTTTCTTATCAGGGGTCAGCCTTGCCAGTTTTCTTCACCTCCATGATGAGGAAATTTCTACTGAGATTAAGGATAATCCCCTGCTTTGGTCCACTCGTAAGGTGTGGCACATGGTATGTCATAGCTTTCATCTTAATGAGCATCACTCTCTATTCCTCCCCTTTCTTGGGAATTCTGAGTTTCAAGACAGTGTGGCGTCATACCCCTTCACACTATGGAGTAGAGAAGGATTGATCTCGGTGGGGCACATGATGGACAGGGACACAGGTCGGCCGTATACGTTCTCTAAAGCAGTGGAGAGGTATCCTTTGTATTGAGGATACCAAATGGCATATTTGCAAGCACAACACTATGCTAGCACAGTCTTTAGGATACTAACACCGAATGATAAAATAAATCTTCTTGATTCTATGCTCCAGAATACCTCCAATGTTGGTAAGGCAATTTCCACTAATTATAGATTATTGCAGGTTCCCATAGAACATGAATCATCTAGGTCGGGATTGTCTAGGTGGGTGCAGTCATTTCCCAATCTTTCTTGCAAAAAACTCTTGGATGCACTTAATTATTCTAGAAAAGTTATACCCTCTTCGCAAAATACTGATATGTTTTTAAAACTCTTCCACCATACATATCACTCACCATTACGTCTATTTAATATGGGTATCAGAGACTCGCATTGTTGTCCAAGGTGTTCTATGCCTGAGGTTGACATGGTGCATTGCCTCTGGGCCTGCCCTTTAATTCGTCAGTTTTGGCTACAAGTCAAAAGATATGCTGAGTGTTACCTATTAAGTCATATTCCGCTGAACACTGAGTGGGCCTTATTTGGTATACTACCGACTGGCCAGAGAATTGATAGACACTCTAGGAAACTTTCACTAATTTTATGCTCTGCAGCAAAGAAGGTGATACAATAGAACTGGATAAGTCCCTCAGTCCCCTCCGTTTGCTCTATTTAAAGAAAAATTGTATTTCCTATTTCACATGGATTGGATAGAGACACTATTGGATAAGGAGAGAAGAATAGAGGGTTTTTTTTGGGGTGTGGGAGTCGTTTATTGATACTCTACCCAATCCTCTAAAACTTAAGATATTTCATTCATTTCAGTATACTACATGGTATCTCTTGAGACATGTTGCAAATGACCCTCCGGTGGTCCTTGAATAATTAACTGTGAATCATAAGGTGACACATGGCTCCCTATAATAACTGTGTATGTGGTCAGTAATATCTTTATTAGCTTTATACTGGTAATTAGATCATCTACCCGGATTATAAAATGTATTATTTTCAAATCGTTAGGAAGAATGTTAATGTGGCATTGTACTCCTTTGTAAACATTGTCGATTCCTTGTACTTTCTGATATACCTATTGTTGTGACATTGTGTACCAATAAAAATTATTATAAAAAAAAAAGAAATACACAGAAATATGACCTTATACTTAGGCATCTGAGTACGGGTCAGAAATTATATAAAAAACAGATTCCTAAGGGTATATTTGCAAAGGTCGCTTTTGGCTGGTGATTATGAATCGACAGCCATAGCCACGATTTTCCAGCGATTTTTGCCAAGATTAACTAAAGGGCCCTTTCTTAGGCGATTTTTAATCACCCACGAGAAGCGGCGCTTTTGCAAGGGGTAAATCACTGTACTTCTATAGAAAAGCACCACGATTTGCCATTTAAAAAATGTGTTCCCAAAATGCTGTCACATACACTAGAGGTCCCCAATGTCTGTGACACTAGAGGTCCCCAATGTCATTATTTCTATAAAAGGTTGACCTCTAGCAACGGAAGCGTCACTAGCCGCGTCACCCTTAAGCAGGAAGGACCGGGACATCGGAGAAAGGGCTGCAAGTAGCCGAAGATCCTATTTGAAGAACAGGAGCATCCTCAGCACAGCATCGGAGGACATCTTAACAGTGAGTACTTAATAATTTTTATTATTTGTTGAATATTACAAGAACTGTTAAAACCTACATTAGTTTACAGCGTGGCCAACTGTATTTTTTAATAATTAGATGGGGACATAGTATATTGAGGAAATGTTTTTAGTAATATCTAATGGATTTCTATGTATTTTTAGTGTGATTAAATGTTTGTGGGTTTTTTTTACTGTCGTTACAGCGATGCATGGTTCTATGGCTTACCATGCTGACGCTGATAGTATTACAAAGCTCAGCAATGCTGAGCCTTGTAGTTCTATCAGTGTAGCAAGGCTAAGCCTTACAACCATGCAGCGCTTGGATTATTGACATAGAAAAACACATCAAAAAGATTGACGTGTTTTTCTGGTAAACTGTGTGTTGCTTTCTATGGAAGTGCCACACACATGAGGCGATTTTTTTTCAGCGAATTAACTTCGATCTAAAGGTGATTTAGTCAAACTACCTTTAGTGAATACAGCGTTTTTGTATTTTTTATAGCACACATCTGGACGAGTTTGGTCCGGCAAAGTTTGCCTGGTCGATTTTGTAAAAGCCTAAACTCCCGGGACTTTGGGTGATTTGGTCAAAATCGACCTTTGTAAATATACCCCTTAGTCTCTGCGCTCCCAATATACTGCTGCGTACGGCAAACACACGGACACCATCCAACCCCAAAATTCTCTTACTTGCACAAAATAAAACAATATACAAGTATTACATAGAAAATGTACCTTTATATACAACACACTGTTACCTGATCTAAGAGAAGCCATTACAATTACATTCCAGAGCCGCTGAAAAAATCTTGTCAATAGAACTGTGAATATTATTGAACTATTGGCTATATTAAAAACTACACAGACACTTGAAGACGATGGTGACTTTTATTACTGATTTATTACTTATCTGTGTGGCATGATATACAGCGCTCTATGAAAAATAAAATAGGGGAGGCCACTGTCCTCACTTGTATGGAGTTACAAGCGCAGGAACCTACCTCAAATAACACATTTTCTGTGCAGGATGGTAACCAACATAATGGTGATATTCCTGGACTGACTTCTTATTTGTCAAATATCTGAATACGCCACTCTCTTGCACTATGTATTTATAATCTTTTTTGAGGAGTGCCATTCATATTGGACTTTATATATAGAACAATACAACAACATAGCAAAACGACACTCAGGTAAACTTGCTGGATGATTTTTTTCATTTCAAATCCTGTGTTTTTGCAGTGGAAATTTTCAAACTATGGCGTTGTGTGTCAATTTACTCCAGAGATTTAAATTCCCGGAGATGGACACGCTTTTTATATTTTACATGTAATGCTTTGGATTTCCTAAATCAACAGAGTTTGACGAAAAATTGCCAGAGTTCATCTCCCAGGCTTTAAACAACACAAGTGGCTTCCTTAGTGGTGTTTCTTGGCTTATTTCTCTACCAGCATTAATGGTTTCTTTTGTTATGTTTATTTTATTGCATGTTTTTTAGTTTAGGAGAAATAGTTTTTGGACTAATGTTTGTGAGTACAAATATGATAGTGAATAATCTACTTTTTATTATACTTCAATTATAAACTGCTTTTTTTATCAATAATTTTTTATTAAACAGAAAATATTATAAGGGGTACAGAAATAAAAAAAAATTGTTTTTTAACCATGCAGTGGTAGAGAATCTGGCCCTAGTTTTTATAGGCACCATCATTATTTGCAGAACAATTGCCAGCGATTTCTACAAACTCTCCACTCCACCCACCTCTATTAACTCTGGTGATTTTTGAGTCAATCTTCAGCGATATAAAACATCTAAAGAATTGAAAAAAATCACCAGAGATAGTTCAACTACAGCGATTTTGAACGTACACCATTTACGGCGATTTAATGGTCGATTTCACCTTAGTAAATCAGAGATTTACAAATCGACAGTAAAAAATAGCAAACTATGGCAATTTAGACCACTTTGAGAAAGAGGTTTCAACCTCAAAACGCGTCAGAGGTGATTCCGGACTCCCCAGCGTGGCTCTCGTCTCCCGACATCTTTGGTTCCCTGATCTTCATTTGGTTGCAACATCTTGAACGGATCCCGGGCCCTTCTGCATCCACCAGTGACTGTATCAGCATTAATACATGCCGGGTACGATAGCCTCTTTGCATAGGAGGACGGTTTATTATTGTTTTTATCAGAGCGTTATATCCCTGATTTCATTTGTGTCTTATTTATTTATTTATTTTGTGTCTAATTCATTTTCATATAAACTTGTGGAGAGAAAATGCATTGCTGAAGCTGCACCTTTCTTAAAGAGACAGTTCATCACTGGACCTTCCTTAAAGAGACAGTCCATTATTGGTCTTTGAGGAGATAGTGGTTTGTATTAGAGGGCACACCTAGTCCCATTTCATTTCTTGTATTAAAATAAATAAATAAAAGATTTCTGTATTTTTGGGGTATTTCTATACATTGCGCTATTCTGAAGAAAACTATTTTATATACCATTTTAGTTCCCATTGAGGGTGTAGGATCCTCATTGTTTTCTTCGGTTTTTGACTGCAGTGGTTTCAGCGCGGCCAATTCTGATGTTACATTTTGATCAACTTTAGTAAATCTGATGCCTGGTGTCACCGCAATGGACCTCCTTCCATAGTAATGTTTTTTGTACTATTACTCATAAATCATAATTCCTGTATATTACTCAGTGTAATGGCAATAGTAGTGACATAAACGAGCAAAATTTAATTTACAGATTTAAATTACTATGTTATATGCACAGCCAAAATGCCTTTACATTTACATAGTTCTAAATGGTTAAAGTAAATAAAAAGTCCCCCTGGACTCCAACCATCCTAAATTCTCCCAATTTTTTGTGTCTAGGCTCTAAACTCTAGGCTCTAAACTCTACCCCTTGTATGTCTCCAGTCATCACTTCTAACCCTTGTATCTTTCCAGCCATCCCTTCACCCCCTGATACATCTCTAGCCATCCATGCAGCTGTACTGCTTAAGCAACACATTTTACTATTCACCAAAGGTGTGACAGACTGGAGCTTTTGTTACCTGGTGTGGTCTGCTACCCCTGCGACCCCCTAGAATTTCTCGCTATAAAATGTACCTTGTTCCTGCCATGCTCTACAAATGGGTTGCTCCAAACTGTTTGACATAATTGCGATTTCATTGGAGACCGCCCATGTACCGGAGCTCTGGCGCCAAACTTCACGTGGGACGCCGACCAGAGTGAGTATGGCAGCTGAACCGGGACTCTGCGCCATGGATGGTAAGTGTAGAGGCTGTCACTGAACTAGTGACGGCCTCCGACGCTGAGACGAGGATGCCGGCGGCGGTCCGAGGAACAGGTAAGTTCGGCATCAGCCGCGGAGTTTGTGACAGTAAGCCAATTTAGTAAGCTAGGACCGGATTCACACATAAGTGTGTGATCCATAGGTGCGGATACGAATGTATCTAATTCCCTGCTCCCCCACCCTGCCCTGTTTTTAAGTGTCTAACGGCACTTACGAGTTCCATAGGGCACCCTTAACTACCCGTGCGTATTTTGCCTCCTTAAGAGAGATTAAGTAGATTCCCCATCCGACCCTCCCAGCCTAATTTACATCCCTCCCCCCACCCATATTAAGGAACTAACCCCTGGCACACCCCTTTTACTTTAAAAACGACGAACTGTTTTTAAAGACCACATGTAGTTAATATCCGGATGGAACCACCTACGCAAATTGCATAGTCTATATGACTATGCATGCGCACTGGCTCCGTACGGAATAATATGCACCTAAGAAGCATCAGCTTCTTAGGTGTGAATACAACCTCTGAGAAGAAGTAGCTAAAGGGAAATAATGTTTCAGATAATATAATTTTAATAATTATAAAGCTATGATAAGTCTGTTCACAACCTGTGTGACATCAACTAGTCTGTAGGATAAATGCATAATATCATTATTAAACTCCCTGGTGTTTATCTAAAAATAACCTGACATCAGTAAATCTGAAAGTTTTTGAGAGCAAATAAATATGTATGTAACATGCTGTATTGGGGAATGTATTTCTACCTTGGTGTCTTTCTTTTTATTTTTGGAGCGATATCACAGCAGCTTTAAGATGGGGTCAGCCTGATTTCGGTTTAGTTATGTGTGGTTTCTGTGGCTAAGCCATCTCATGGGTATGATATGATGTGCAGTGCAGACCTCAAACACAGGCCACCCACTGTGTAACATCGAGCATTCAGAACCAGACTGTACAAGGGTTCATGATCCTGACCATCCTGGATCTGGGCCAGAGACAAGGAGATATAATAATAGCTAGACTTACAGAAAGATCTCAGTTTTACCAGGAATCTATATACAAACATCAAAATGCTGATAAAAATGTCTGTGTTCTGTGTTTTGGAAATACTACTTTATGTGTCAGGATGGAGACTGACATCACTGTGAGCATTTAGCTACATTTAATTTTTTTTATACTAAAGGGAGCAGTTTAGATGTCAGATAGAGTGATTGGTCAAGAAAATACACCTAAGAAGTTCCTCCCCTCCCAAAGATCAAGGACATGAGGGATAAAACAAATAACAGTTAATTAGAATCAGGATACATAAAAACACTTAAATTGGATCAGAACATCATACCAGGAAGAGGTGAAACAGAGTAGCAAGGGTTAGTCACCGCCACCGCATTTTCAGATTCATTACTCCATTTGTTTTAAGAAAATACACCTACCAATACTAGATATACTGTCTTAGGGCTTAATAAAACAAGGGGACTTACGCAAGTTGCTTGCATAAATCCCCTTGCAAGTAACATCTGTGCATGCTTGCGTCAGATGTTACATATCGAATATCATTGCGCAATAAGATCCGTATGTTAGAGTGGTACATGCATTCTGCATGGTTTAATCCTGCAATGGGGTGGGATTAGGCAAGCAGAATAGCTCCATGGTGCGGCGTTTAGGAGATTCACATGGAACTGTGTGCATATAGACACAGATCCACACGGATAACTTAAGGTAGCTCTATGGACATGGACATGGAGGGGAGTAACAGGGGAGTTCACTTTCCTCTTCCATGCTTATTTCCAGACCTCCACAAGTATGTATCACGTGCAGACATCTGGATACGGATTTTAATGCGTATTGTCTCTAAAGAGCAGTATCATATCGATCTATGATTCATGTTCACATTTTATTACTGGCACCCACTATAACTATTTAAGTTATTAAAAGACAATATAAATGATGACACTTTCATTTAGGGGTATTGGGCTGGATCCAGACCTTGTTAAGTGCATTAACTTAGTTACTCCTGGGCTAAACCATGTTGAATTCAGGGGGAGTCAAGTTAATTGTATACTTTGCATACAGGGATATATCTTTAAATTGCTTACTGCACACAGATACTGACCACCTTTACTATCA
>WWET01004628.1:14884-25308 GCA_011038615.1 Limnodynastes dumerilii | reverse complement strand
AGTGGTCGTAACCCCATTGAACTTGGACACGGCGGAAAGGAATAAATGAACACCCCACAGTGAACCAAAGAGGACTAGAACAATGAATAAGAGGGAGCAGAACCGGTAGGTAAGGGACTACCGGAGACAGACAAACAAAGAACAATAAACAAGGCACTGAGGACAAGAAGCGGATCACGATACAAAACAGACTGACTGGGGCTACCGCACACACAAGCACTCAAGAGTCTCAGAGAGATACAAACACACGGAAACAGGAGAGACCAGGGGAGCCGGGAAGGTAAGTACAAATGATGGTGGGAGAAATAAGGACAGGAAACACTAGGCAACAGGCGGGTTGGAAAATAGCAGGGCAGGAGGTCAGGCAACAATCAATTCACTAGGCAAGCAAAGCTAGACACTAGGCACACAAGGGTAGAAGGTCACAGTTCTGACAGGCAGAGTCTATAACCAGCAGAGAGGAAGTGACAGGGTGGAATTTAAATAGAAGAAGCCAGAATGTGATTAGTGCAAACAGTAATAGCCCTGAATGAGGAGGCGTCTCCCAAAAGGACTGGGAATACCTCTTGTTCAGCAGAGAGCTTAGAGCGCGCGCCAGAGGAAGAGACGGCACCCACGTGGCTGGTAACTATGATGCCGTTGCTAGGGGAGCCGTCGGCTGGGAGAGGAAGTGCAGCAGGCGTGAGAGCAGGAGCAGAGAGGACCGGAAGATCGGAGGTATGGGGAGTGCGATGCAGCAGCGAGCAGCCAGGAAAAGGTAATGAGAGGTGAATGAAGGGTTCCTGAAGGTAAGTGGAAACGGAGACAGAGGAGAGGCATCTGACAGGCATGAGCTGGAGGTGGGCAGAGGGAACGATGCGACGGCTGTCCTTAACAGAATCACAGAATCATGGTGCATTGAAATCATGACTGGGACCTAGCTATACCGGGTTATAATTTATTTAGGAAGGATAGGGTAGGAAAAATTGGAGGAGGCGTATTAATGTATGTTAAGGAAGGGTTAAATTCAACTTTAATAGGGAGAAAAAACTTTGGGTAGCCATAGAAACCCATGGGGTTATTCTTCGTACTGGAGTGATATATAGGCCACAAGGGCAAGAGGAGGAAATGGACAATGTCCTATTACAAGACTTTGCTAAAATGGGTGAGAACCTAGAAAAACAAAATCACCTGAGACAAAAGCACCAATGACTCCTTGATAACGACAATGTTACAATTTTATTAAACATAAATACATAAAAACATATTAGTATTCTTGCAACAAATGACCAAAAACCACTCAAAATACCCTGCTCACAGGTATGGTGGTAAAGTTATTATCCAGTGAATGACACAAGGTTAATATTTGTAAAAGACTTCCTAGAAACAAGTGTAGCTATTGGCAATGGCAGGATATGTGCTGAAAAAGATGGTAGTTGATAGCACAATGAAAAAATATATATAAATGTTGTTCATTATGCCAACAAAAAATGGCTTAATTGTAGCAAATACTGGTGATCCAAGGGAATCCTTTAGGAGGTATGGAATAACTTGAAGTCCCAATAAACTGCAGTTTGATAGAGGTAGACCTGTACTCATGCTGTAGATACTATGCTTGTTCAGTGTCAGTAGCTGTATTCAGAAATGCCAGTGGCTGTCTTGCGCCTGATGGTGGAAGGCAAGTCGTGGGCAAATAGTTGCTGACCGGCAGTAAAAGGCAGGCTGGCAGGTGGAGACACAACGTGCTGTGAATATGTGCTCAGCACAGAGATATCAGTGGCTATAGAAGGAGATGCCGGCGGCTGTGTGGTGCGCCTGACGGTGAGAGGAAAGTCGTAGGCAAACACAGTGTCTGGAGTGTGTCCAGTACTGTAGGGCAACAGCTGACAGCAGCCAAGGATTAAGAGCAGCTATTGGCCGGCAATGAGCCCGATGGTTGATCCGCCCGGAAGGAGGGTGATAAAGTGACCAGCTGAATGTGAGCAGGAAAACAAGTTGAACCTTCTGTAGACGAAACCAGTATTCTCCACTTGTTAGGAAAGATACAGTATGGTAGATGAGTTGGAAAGCGACTCTTTGAGTCAACAATAAAATCACTGGACATAAATTTAAAAGGTAGTTGCAAATAGAAATACCCTTGTGCATTTCATCACTGGATGTGATTTTTTCAGAGGGAAAAAAACAAGACATTTGAATACTAATATGTTTTTATGTATTTGTTTAATAAAATTGTAACATTGTCGTTATCAAGGAGTCAGTTTTAAATTTCATATATAATTTTTATATTCAACACATTTTTCATTGGCGCTTTGTCTCATATTGTTTTTTCTTTGTTTTAGCCCTTGACAAGTTTCCTACTTGTTTTGAGACTAGCTGCCTGTTGTCCATAGTTTTAGGCGCTTGAGTGTATTTTTGGGTGACAACCTTGGATCCAGTGACTATCAAACAGTATGGTTTAGAATAATGACTGAGAGAGACACGTGCCACAAGGGTGCTAGACAAGGGTGCTAGACTTTAGGAAGGTGGATTTTGTGGAAATGGGGAAATGTGTAAGTGATTCTTTGGCAGAGTGGAGGCACATGAAAGGAGTACAGGAGCAGTGGGGAAATTTAAAAGAATGCATTATTAACAGCAACAGACCTTTGTATAAGAATGGTTAGGAAAGCCCCCAGAAAAAGAAAGCCAATGTGGTTTACAAAGGAAGTAGCAAAAAAGATGGCCTTTCGGAATCATAAGCAAACTCAACATGATGATGACAGGCAGGAATATTGCAAAACAGAAGGAGGCTAAAAGGGTTTTAAGAGCAAAGGCACAAACTGAGGAAAAACCTGGCTCACTTAATACGAAAAGGGGACAAAAGTTTTTTTTAGGTATATAAATGAAAACTAAAGAGGGTATAGTAAGGCTCAAGAGAGTGGGATTCCTTTTGAGGGTGAAAGGGCTGTGGCAGATCATCTAAACAAGTATTTCTGTTCAATATTCACAAAAGAAAGAGAGGGGAAGGGTCCACTTTTAAATGGGAAGGCTATTAATACAATTGGGGAAATTACAACTACTTTCACTGAGGAGCAGGTATTAAAAGAACTTTTAAAGCTGGAAGTGGACAAATCAATGGGACCAGATGGGATACATCCGAGGAAACTAATAGAGCTTTAAGGGGTGCTGGCAAAAACAATTTACTGAATTATTCAATCAGTCACTAATAACTGGGGTGATTCCAGATGACCGGGAAATAGCAAATGTCATTCCTCTGCATAAAAGTGGAAGTAGGGAAGAAGCGGCAAACTACCATCAGTCTAACATCAGTAGCAGAGAAATTGATGGAAACACTGTTAAAGGAGCAAATTGTACAGTATTTTAAATCCAGTAACTTACAAGATCCCAAGCAGCATGGATTCATTGGTGAAAGATCATGTCACGCAAATTTTATTGAATTTTTTGACTGGGTCAGTAAAGTATTAGATAAGGGGGGAGCTCTAGACATAGCTTATCTAGATTTTAGCAGGCTTTTGACACATCGCAGACTGTTAAATAAGCTGGAAACTTTGGGATTGGACTTAAAGATAGTTGCATGGATACGATCTTGGTTACAGGATAGACAAAAGAGGGTTGTAGTAAATGGAATCCATTCTGAGGATGGTAATGTAACCAGTGTAGTACCACAGGGTTCTGTACTTGGACCAGTACTATTTAATATCTTTATAGGTGATATTTCCTGTGGTATTAAGGGGAAAATGCCTTTTTTTAGATGACACAAAGATATGTAACAGAGTAGACACGCCAGGAGGGGTACAGAAAATGAGGGATGATCTAGGTAGACTGGAGGAATGGTCAATAGTGTAGCAACTGCAGTTTAATGTCAAAAAGTGCAAAAATCATGTACTTGGGGCACAAAAACCCAAAAGCTCAATATATCATCAATGGCACTCCATTAGAAACTACTGAGGAGGAAAGGGATCTAGGAGTCATTATTTTATGTGACTTAAAGGCAGCCAAGCAATATAACAAAGCAATGAGAAAGGCAAGTCAGGTGCTTGGTTGCATATGGAGAGGCATTAGTAGCAGAGAGAGAGAAAAAGTGATGCCCCTTCATAGATTGTTGGTATTACCTCACCTAGAATACTGTGTTAAGTTCTGGAGGCCATGGGCCTGATCCAGAGGTACGCCGATGCACTGTGCTTACGAAAGCACAGTGTATCGGCGTTCACTTACCTTGACACTCCCCCTGTGCGGGCGTATGGCACCTTCCTTACGCCGGCTGAAGGCTACCCTAACTTCAGCCGGCGTAAGGAGGTAACTACGCTGGGACGGTGGCGTTAGTACACTAACGCTGCCCTCCCAGCCTCATTACCCTCCCTGCCCCGCCTACCTGCACTAACCTCAGCATAGTAATGCTGGGGGACGCCCCCTCCAGCGTTACTACGCTGAAGCTATGGACGCCCGATCCACGATTGGGTGTTCCGTAGCAACGCCGGGCAACGTCTGCCCGGCGCATGCGCAGATCGGCTGCAAAGCCGATCTTACGCTTACGCCCACCGTCCGAGCGACGGCGGGCGTTATTCAGGATCAGGCCCCATATCTCTAGAAATACTAAAACAGAGAAAGACAGCGCTATAATGTCATAGATAAACCATAATTAATTATAGTAACTCTCAATGGCTGAAAAATAGAACACAGGTCTTCTTTACACAAACTCTTTTTATCTAGACAATAAAATTATTACAATAATAATAAAATTAATGCAATAGGCTCTAGATAATATATAGTATATAGTACCGCCTGAATATGTGTTAGAGGAGAGCTGCAAAGTTGGCAATAATTGAGAGGCTGTGTCCGTCAAGGGCATAAAACAGTAAGAGCTTATTAATAGCTACAAATACCTTTATCTTAACAGCAGAATATAATACGTATAGAGACAGTCCAGAATCCCGACTGAATAGATCAAAGTAGCTCCTTAGTATGGCTGGAAATCAAAGTCTTACCCAAACACTTGGGAGGTGGAAGTTGTTGAAAGACATAAATACATTAGGGACAACGATGAGCAAAATTGAGCAACTAAAATGATCCATGGCATGTGGCATAGAACATACCAAGAAAAGCTAGAGGAACTAGACATGTATAGCTTGGAGCAGAGAAGGAAGAGGGGGGATATGATAGCAGCTTTCAAATATATCAAGGGTTGTGACTGGCTAGAGGGGGGCAGCATTTTTCAAAGGAAGAGGTATAATAGAACATGAGGGCATGAATATAAACTGGAGAGTGGTAGATTCAGAGGAAATGTGTGGAAAAATTATTTCACTGAAAGGTCGATAGATAAGTGGAATAGCCTCCCATCTGAGGTGGTTGAGGCTAACACAGTAGAACAGTTTAAACATGCTTGGGATGAATATAGGGATATCCTAAATCTTAAACTAAATTGAAGGTAATTAAGGTCAGTATAGTTTTAAATAACTGGATGGGCCATGTGGCTCTTATCTGCTATCACTTTCTATGTTTCTTTGTTTGAGATCATTCTTATCTCAACTCCAAATTAGCAGGATGTCATCAATTAACCGCATCAATAAATTGAATTCATAAAATGTGTTCTGTTTATAGCGCTAAACTGCACAAGGTCTGGCCATGTCAGACAAAATTTTGCTGTCGTAACTGTAACCTTATTGGGGATGTTTTCCATGTTTTTTGGGAGTGCCCTTCTATACAGCCACTTTGGCAGGCTGTTTTTCATTTAGCTAACCAAATACTTTAGTTCAAATTAACCCCCTCTCCGAATCTTCTGTTATTACATATTTTTCCCTGTTCAGTCTTGACCTCTTCTAGATATGTTTTAGGTAACATTTTTGTTGTGATTTAAGCTGCAATAGTTAAAAAATGTAAAAGCATGGATAAACAGCCTTCACTTTAGTGTATATTCTTATTGTCTCTTTGAATATTTCTTAAATAGAATATTGGATTCTAAATATGTGCTAAGCCAGTTTGAAAATGATGTTTCCATTCTCAGTGCCATGGTGTGGTTTGTTTGTATTGTTATGTTTATATGTTTTGCAAATGTAATAAAAAAAAACTACTGAATAAAAAAAATAAATAACCACGTAGTTAATCGCATGAGTAGTACTTAGGTTCTTAAATCTCCACACCTAAGAAGCAGCAACTTCAAGGTGTGAATCTGGTCCTAAGTGTCTCAAATTTACATCCAAAAATAGAGATGGAAGGGATGGCTTTATTTTTGTGCATATTTGGAAGTAAATAAAGAGTGGGAGTACATATTTCTGGGCCAATTCACAATATTCCCACCTTTATCTAAAGCCTTGATGACCACATCTGTCCATTTCTGTATCTCTTGTAATAAATTAGACTCCCTCCTCATTATGGGCCTGATTCAGACTTAAGAAGCTTGAAAATGTTGATTTTGGAGTCAAGTTAATTGTATTCTTTGCATGCAGAGATTTGTCTTACAGTTACTGACCAGCCTTACTTTTACACTGTTATTTAGACTTGGGCTAGGAAACATCATCTTTCAACTCTAATACCATTTGCAACAGATGAAATATGACTCCCTTGCAATCAAAATGGATTAGCCCAGGAGTAACTTTCCTGTCTTATTTTCAAGCTCTTTCAATCAATCAAGCCCTATATTCTTATCATACCTTTTCACTTTAGTGATATTTGAAGTATGTCTAGCTCCTTAGACACCATTTCAAGGAAGACCTTCAACTGTGGGCTCAAATTTAAATCCAGAAAAATAATTTTTTTTTTAATTTGTCAGATTTAAAGGTATCAGGTATTTTGTCTAATATCGATTCATTTGACAATTCTTTCAAAATTCTTATTGCCTCCTTTTTATCCTGCGACATGATAGTCTTTTCTTGAGGATCTAAATTTTGCATAGGATTTGGTTTATGTTTAAAATTTATGTAATATTAATTTGCGGCCAAGAAGATATATTTCATTCTCTCACTCAAAACGATCCATGGGGATACTTGGCGAAAAGAAAAAGGCCATTTTCAAAGATATTATTTGATTTGATGTAAGGACTTATCACTCAAATTTATAATTTGTAAATTGTATCCATTCTGTATTATTTACCCATACTATGTTGGTTATTTTAAAAAAAGAGATGGGTAATTATCTGAATGACTCAATTTAAAGCTGAATTATGGAAGTAACAATGAATGCCTTTGTGTCTGTGTGAGACATCAAGTTGCTTATGAAAATAAATTTGTTAATTATCTCTTGTATTTATTGGATACAAATCAAGCATGTAGATCTAACTGACTGTTCTAATTTCCACTGGATCATTTTAGAACACACTGTTTATTAAATTGTGGATTAACAATAATGAGTTACATAATATTATTATTGGAATAGAGTTAAACAAATATTGAGGGACTCAGTGTTATTAATAAGACATTTATATAGTTTAATTCATATGAACCAGTGGTGTTGGTTCCCTTCAGGAAGCATTTTAGATTTTTAATTTAGTTTAAATCTAATTTTTTAGATAAGTATGAAGGCACCTAATTAGTTAAATGACTTATCCTTAAATTGTTAATTGTTTTATGTTTTTGAGATTTGTATATTGTATTTCTCCCTTTGAAAGCTGTATATGTTGAGAAACAATGTTTTTTATTTATTTATTTTTTCTGCAGTAGAAATTGTCAGTTCAGATCCCTAGATTTAAAATACCTTGCACTGCATTGGAATCAATTTAAACATAATTGGTATAATTGTATATTACTTTTATTAGGAAAAATATATAATAACTGTTATATTATTGTGCAGTTATAACACCCTTTTTAAGAATTATAGAAACTGCCATTCACTGCCTTCACTATACAATACTTGCAATACTTAGGTTTGCAGATACACCAACTATTGCTTAATTAAATAATAAGACAAGCTATTTAAAGGCAGTCTTAGTATATGGGAATTAATCTCTGATTAAATCAAAAAAGTATTGCTCACTGAAATTTATAACCTGCTATCTCTGCCATTTCTACCTTATGACATTATATGGTTTATGGACCGGATTCAGACCCCGTTTTCCGTACGTGTGGGGGCTGTACGTCCATGAGAGAGAGGGGAGTGCACGCCCCCTGTCACTCCCATCTCTCATTTGGGCTCTATGGCAGCTTATGCTGCCATAAGTCTGCATTAAGTCTATCATGCAGATCAGCTGTCCGTTTGCATGCTTCCCCCCCTGCCCACTGAAATGGACTTGGACGGAACAAAGTAACCCTAGCGTAACATCTGGCGGGTGCATGTGCCCTCCAGTGAAGTCAAACCACTTATGCGCCTTGCGTGCATAAGTGACATGACATTCTTAGGTCAGAATCCGGTCCTATATTTCCTTCTGAGATCTCCTGTGCTATATTAACACATGGACATGAAGCTAAACGACTGTGGACTAATTGATTAAATATTGGAGACGATTTCTCTCCTCTGTGGTGTTGAGACTTCTGCAAAGTGTATTCAAGAGATCCCGGACCAATACCACATTTATCTACAGACACATGAGGCATAAACTAGGAATGCTTATACTCCATCCGGCGGTCTGGGGCGACACTGGTTGGACACGTTGGTTACCTATGGCGCCTTGGAAAGTCTGGAAAGATTCACTGGGTACCAGTGGTGAGGCACCATGTCATGCCAATGCTGGCCAGTGGAAATAGACTGATCAGAGGGCACAGTAGCCAATGCAGGCTCATCGCGTCATTGACTCCGCCCCTACCTGACTGCATGAAAGCAGTCCTTTTCCTCTCCCTTAGACAATTAGGGGGTTCTGGCTCCACCGATTGATGGGGAGGATGCTGCATATTCCTCCCTAGACCACCAGTGAGACTACAGGCAACCCCAGACAGGGAACATTCTCTCATAGTGCGGGCACCTTTTCAGGCCTAAGAAAGGGAGCCCCTTTTCCTTTTGTTCTTCCTATCCTCATGGTAAGGATTGCATTGGATGCTTTCTGTGTCAGCCTGGTAAGTTAAGGGGTAGTCTCCTATAGGCAGTAGGCCCCTGTTGAAAGTTAAGATAGTAGGGAAGACTGCTTATGTTTCTTTTGTAGATCCAAGGATTGAGAAGAGGATGTCAAACCAGAGGTGAGTGTCTGCTCTCTATCTCTCCTTCTGTGTTGTTGTCTGTCTGTCTGTCTCCATCATTGGTGCAGAGAGGAATCTGTAGGCAGGTGAAGGTTCCGCTCTACTTGGCAGAGACTGGCAAAAAGAGATTGTCTTAGGTTTCAATCTGATGTATACCCCGCTTTCTCCTGCAGACGCAACTCCTGGCTGTTTATTCTGTGTCTCTTTTAAGATAGGGGAAGTGACAGCTCCAATCAAAGACGGTACCATACATCTCCTTCGACGCAGTTCTGCAGGACCCAGTAGGACCACTCGGTTTGAGGCAGGAAGTTAGGGTGATATTATGCCACAATATCTGTCTTTGCAATTGTATATCCAAATGGCAAGTATTTGAGCTACACTTTATCTATTCAATATACAAAGCAGATTATAGCAAATTTCTAAAGCACTGTACTCCAAATGGAAATGCTCTATAAAAATTCTCAAATTCTGATGCAGGTGCCATTTTGTGAGTGCTGTAAGATCCTGCAGCATCAGGCCTTGGAGTGTGGGTCCGCGTTGTGAAGGGCCCTATTTTGATTGGGCTGTTCGCTCCCAGCCAGTTCCGAATAGGCTGGGATATGGCTTGCTTATGCCTCAATAAGGCCAGGGGCGTAGGGAGGGCGGAGCAACTGGAGCTCGAGCTCCAGGCGCCAAACGGACCAAGTGGTGCTGCAGGAGTCCGACAGCTGTCAGATCTCTGACAGTCTGCCGGTTCCAGGCGCACTGATTAAGAATCAGTGTGTCTGGAGCCGGCAGACTGTCAGAGATCTAACAGCTGCCGGACTCCTGCAGCCAGATTACCCAGCTCCATGCGTGTGACGTCATGATGTCACACGCATGGGTAGCAGAGCCGCTGCGGAGTGCAGAAAAGTGCAGGTAATTATAGTAAGGAGGGATATGAGGAAGAGGGAGATGAACATGGGAAGAAAAGATAAGGGGATAATGTAATAAAGAAAATGGTAGTGGTTGGGGGGGAGGTATGGGGAGGGGGCTGATGATGAACAGCGGAAAATACTGAAGTGTATAAAAAAAATTAGAAAGGGGAAGGGTGATGAAAATAGTGAAATGAATGGGGAGGGGGAGACAATGAATGGGGAGGGGGAGACAATGAATGGGGAGGGGGATGATGAAGGGGGAAGAAAAATGATAAAGCTAATTGAGAGGGGAAGATGGTGATAATGGGAAGATACAGAAATGATAAGGGGGAGGGGGAGCTGATGAATGGGGAGATTATGGATGATGATGGGATAGAGAAATGATAAAGTGGAGAGGGAAGGGGAGGTGATGAATGGGGAGGGGGACATGATAAGGGGATAGAGAAATGATAAC
>WWET01004627.1:74272-96400 GCA_011038615.1 Limnodynastes dumerilii | reverse complement strand
TGTGCCACTTGCTGCTTACAAATGCCACGCAGTGCTCCTGAACATCTCTGCTACTCATTGTGCCACCGCAGTGCTCCTGAACATCTTCGACTCCTCGTGCCTTCGCAGTGCTCTCTGCGGCTCTCAAGTACCAATGCAGTAGTCTTGTATCTTTCCGCTACTCACAGTAAATCAGGTTGCTCCAAGTATCCCTTGCTGTTATCTTGACATCCTCTGCAACCTGCAAGTTATATCTATTGAACTGATCACTGTGCTACCACACTGTGTTATTCAGCTTCATTTTCTATATGTCAAGTATACCAGCTGAACTGATTACTATGCAATCCTGCTATTATCATTCATAATTTAATAAAATTAATTTAATTTCATATCCTTGGTTCCAAGAACTTCCTCTGAGCTAATGACCAGCTGATAAGCAAGAGTTATATCAAAAGCCCAATCTTTCTGTTTCTTGCCCCCAGCCCAGGGGACCTTAAGGCAGGAAAGGAGTCCCGAAACCCTCAGTGTTCCCTGTTTCCTTGGCATTCATAATACAGAATAGCAAGCATTGAACACACTACTTAATTTATTTAGTTAATATTTACTATTTATGGTTCCTTGTTGTATTTTTAAAATGCATGCTCGATGATTGTCTCCACATTATGTATTTGCCATTTCTCTATGTGATCTCTATGATTTAAATCTCCCACAAAGCACCTTTGTATTAAAACTGTATAATTGTAGTTACCTTATTGAAAAATATTTATTTTAGTATGTTTTGAGCTGTATTGTAAACTATTTCATTATTATTAATAATAATTATTAATTATTTAACATGCTCTAGTATAATGTTTTCAGTTATCATATGCCTTGTAATAACTATCATATATTTGCATCAGCTTTGGGGTGCATAACACATTATTTAGGTTTTCATTTAGTCATGTAAATCCAGGGTGTTTTTTTTTTTTATATATAAATATCATTTGAATTTACCAACTAAATCAAGCCATTAATGAGTTACAATTGTGTTAAAGCACCAACTCAAGTACTCTCATGACCTTCACTGATTCACAAGGCACAGACGCAATCGGATTAACTCAGTTTAGATGTTATAAAAGCAACAGAATAACAGGGCCTCCAATAAAAGGAAGTATTACACGTGATCACTGAGACTGGATGAATTCATGTTCTCTGTACACAATGCTCAGCAGGATGAAAACGTGAACCTGTGTTTGTGTGTTTGTCAAACAGCAAGTGACAGTGTTCATGCACGTTTTTGCAGTAAAAAAAAAGTAATAAAGAATAGTTATTTACCTATTAAATATTAATTACTCCGAACCAGTGTATTTTTTGGCAAATTCTGGTCCTCATTTTAAGGAATATCACTGAAGGGCTTTAGTCAGCACCTGGAAAAAAGAAATATGAACAAATTGAGAAAAAAAAACACTAAAAAAATCAGTATTTACCATTCATTACAAAGGTAAAAATCGTCTCCCTTTGCTTCCAAGGGCCAGATTCACAACTGCGTGTTGTGTGCCCATATGTCCGTAATTTACTGACTACTGACTACTATGCACGCAACTATTGTACCCTATCTACATAGCGTTTTACTACGTAGATTGTGTACATGCGGTCTTTAAAGACAGCATGTACGCAATCTATGTAGCAAAACGCTACATAGATAGTGTACAATAGCTACTATTCATGCGTAGTAACTAGAGTCGGTAAATTACGGACATTGCGCACACAACATGCAGTTGTGAATCCAGCCCCAAGTTATTCAACAAATAGTTATTCTATAACTACAGTTCAATTGCAGGGCTCCCATGTTACTTGTGTTACTGCAGAACTTGCTCATTGTAGGGCACAGACAGTTATTTACTTTGTGATTCTTCTAATTCTGCTCTCTGTTTAAAAGGGAGTTTACTGATCCTTTGCATAAATCTACACGATGACTATACATTCACCAGTGTGCCTGACAATGGAAAATACTGTACATGACTGAAGACAATTTTACCTATTTAAGTTACTAAAGATATTCATATAAATGGCACTTTGTAATAAAGCACCATGCAAATATTCCCAGAACCTAGTTTGACTAATACCATACGTCTTTATTATAAAATCAGAATATAATGGAGAACATTGGGACAATTCAGCCCTCAGTTACAGTAGTAAACTAGCATATATTTCAAGGAGGAAGAACTGAAACAATCAGTCCATACAAAAACTATTAAAAACACTTTATTAAAGCAAACATATCAAAATAAATAACAACATAAAATGCAAATAGCGACACAGATAGCATGCTTAAATAAGAACTGGATCCAGACTTATGAAAAGGGGCATTTTCTGAGCACTAGGGTCAGACATCTACTTTTTGTGTAACCTTAATAGTTAAGTTAGAGGGGTGCAGAAGTTTTAAGGTAGAGGCCAGGGAACGTATGTCCATATAAGCGAAGGGAGTAGCCTAGTTTCATCCACGCAGAAGGCTGGATCCAGTAGGGATCTGGCATCTAAAGTATGGATTCGCCCCAAAATCATTTTCCATTATTATGCACACCTAAAGGTCCTAAAGAGCCATATATGTCCTGAACTGGTAAATATTAGTTACCTCTCCCTCACTGTGCCTCAGAGAAGAGGAGATATTTTTCCCAAGGCATTCAAATAATGATATCTAGCCCATGTTAGCATCCACACTGGTTGGCTGCTTGTCAGTACTGGCATCAAATTTTATAGCAGGAGCATAAGTAGCTATCCTCCTATAGATATTGTAAGAGCAGGAACAGGTGTTCTGTCATTTTTGCTTTTACTAATGTCAGCACTTTTAAACTGTAAGAAAGATTGATAGAAGTTATGTAAATAAACTAACTCTATTTGGTAAACTTTTTTTTTTTTTTTGCCATTTAGTAAACACGTTTGTGCAATCATGCAATTTAACATTCTCTCTGCTCAATGCAATCCTTACATAAAAAGTATCTATTATAGGATCCCCATTGCAAAGCAAGGCTTTGGGAAAGAAAAGAAAAGTTACTTAGAAAGGAAATCTTTATTTTTTGCATCCTGTGTTAGCAACATTTAGCAAATCAGCCACCTGTAGTGATATACACAGGACAAGTCACTACTGCCCTTCCAAACCCAGTCTGTATTGTCTAATTTGTTTCATTTACAGTAACATAACCTTCAATCTGATCATGGTTTGCATTTTTCCACAGGTAATCCACATGGCCGCCCACAATAAATTGATTTAGTATATAACAGCTGAGTGAATACATTATGAATGTGACTTAATTTGACATTGAGGACAATGATACACTTGGCAGTTGCCATGTAATAAACTTTATATTGCATAGCTCATGCTGTACTGTAGTCTAACAGTACGCTGAGAATAAATGACTAGCTAACCAGAATGGGGTGGAACTCTTATGCAATCCAAGGTACATTAGTGCACAACTATTGGTGATACTGGTGAGACTACAGCACTTTTTAAACTAATATCTGCCATTAATGTGTGTGCAGATTTTTACAATTTATTTTGTAAAGGTCAAGCCTTGGACCAGGAAACTTAATCTTGCCAATAAGATATTAAAACAACTGCTTAGTTTCTAAGAAACAAGGAAAAGCTTGACGTTTAGGAGATTTATGGCAACTAGAATTGTTTTCATATTAACCCCTGATGAACTACTGTTACATTGGAGCTAGAAATTATTTGGCAGACGTACTTATAAATTGGTAGACTTACTAAGAGTACCTTAAAATACATATGTGTCATAATATTACTAAAAAAAAAAAAAGAGAATGAATCTGAAGGTGATTTTAAAAACAATTGTTAAATAAAAAAAAAATGCTGTAATTGTGTGGAATAAGCAAAATCAATCAGTATTTTCCCTACGTGCAAAAAAAAAAAAAATTGCACCATCACATTGCAACATGGTTTTTTTGGTTTCAGATTTGCACCTTTTTGATCAATTACTTCTGATTCTGCATTCAGCGGCATCCTCCTCCAATCCTCTCTGACTGTTGAGGGTGACATCATTATGTCCTGGCAGTCATTCAGCTCCCATTTCTGCCCCTTATATATGTCTTCCCCTTTTAAGTGCCCAGCCTCCTTATCTGCCCCTTATATTGTTATATGTGCCTAGCCTCTATATCTGCCCCTTATATGTGCCTACTCTCGATATATGCCCCTTACTTATATTGTTATATGTGCCTAGCCTCTATATCTGCCCCTTATATGTGCCTACTCTAGATATATGCCCATTATATGTGTCCAGCCTCTTTATCTGCTCATACATGTGTCCAGTCTCCTTATCTGATATCTGCCCCTTATATGTGCCTAGTCTTCATATCTGCCTCTTATATGTGTCCAGCCTCAATTTTGAAACATAATCTACGTTACTTCTTGCAACGTAGATTGCGTATATGCGGTCTTTAAGACCGCGTATACGCAATCTACGTTGCAACAAGTAACGTAGATTACGTTACAAAATTACTGCGCATGCGCAGTAGCACTTTTCTGAAAACTCTGAAAGCTCTGCATACGGCCCAATATCTGTCCCTTTTATGTGTCCATCCTCTATATCTGCTCCTTATATGTGTCCACGCTCCATTTGTACCCCTTTTATGTGTCCAGCCTCCATATCTGCCCCTTATATGTGTCCAGCCTCTTCATCTGCCCCTTGTATGTGCCCAGCCTCCATATCTGCCCTTATAAGTACCCAGCCTCTATATTTGACCCTTATATGTGTCTATCCTCCATATGTGCCTCTTTTATGTGTCCAGCCTCCATATCTGCTTCTTTTAGGTGTCCAGCCTCCATATAAATAGTCCAGGCTCAGATTGTAGTGCAGACCACCTCCAGCACACACTCTCTGTCACTCCACTCCATGGCTGACAGGCAATCACACTGTATATGGATAAAACTAGATGAAAACATCTGACTACATACGAAAGATGGAAAAAAGTACAAAAATAGAGAATAAGATGTTTATGAAAACAAACAGATGGAAAAAAAGCATTTCATATACATGTCAGAAAGCCCTTAGGGACATTGGGCTGGATCCAGACTTAAGTAAGTGCTTGAAATTAGTTACTCCTGGGCTAAACCATGGTGATTGCAGGGAAGTCATATTTCATCTGTTGCAAACAGTATTAGAGTTGAGAGATGATGTTTCCTATCCCAAGTTTAAATAACAGTGTGATAGTAAAGCTGGTCAGTATCTCTGTGTAGTAAGCAATTCACAAATATATCGCTACATGCAAAGAATACAATTAATACCCCTTTCACATCACCACGAAATACCCGGGATTTTCGCCAAAAACCCGGGTCTCGGCAAAATCCCGGGTATTTCGTGGAGATGTGAAAGGTGCACTTCTGGTGGACCCGTGTCAGAAGACCCGGGAGTTCAACCCGGGTGAAAAGAAGGGTTATTCCGGGTAGGGGTGCAGTGTGAAAGGTGCTACCCGGGTTTTCAACCCGGGTAGCACCTAATGTACCTCGATTGGTTAAATTTTTTTTACTATTGCCCTGGCAACAAGTGTTGCCAGAGCAACGGTAAACAAATTACGCACAACCAAGGGAAATATTGAACATAGCAGTAGTGCTATTGTACATACTTGCAAATTGGTTAGGTGATTGACAGTTGGGCCTCCTGAATATTAAGCAGGATTAAAAAATGATTTGACCTGACCAGGCAATGTAACGAGCAGTTTTGTGAGTGCACACACTTATTCAATGTCTGAACAAGCCAATGTTGGTTGGAATGGAGGAGATTTGATTAAAATGTGTATTCAGCTGATATTGCTATGTATGGAAGCCTGTTACAAGCTGATACCCAAGAAGATTATTATTTACATTGCTAAAATATCTGAGAACATGTCTGCCTGAAAATGGATTATCAGTAACTGTCACTTGTAGTCACCTGTGTGGTAACTTTGCTACAACATAGAACTGTTTCATATTCATACCATTGCAAAACCATTGATTGCTTTAGTTTTTTTTTGTATTAATAAATTTAATATGTTAACAATAGTCTTTGATAATACAGATGGATTTAAAGTTATTACAAATGTGGATAATTATTTACATACAGGGAGATAAAATATATTATTAACAAGAAATTGTTCTAAAAATTGTTGATTATAAAAATAATGCACAGGCATGAAGATAAAGGTTTTCAAGAGGCAATTTTATTATTATTATTATTATTATTATATAGTGTGGAATTGTGCGCAATGCGGAAATCCACAAGAACCTGAAATATATGCAATCCAGTCGAAGATGAGATCCAATCTACAAAGGAATTATTCTGAGTGTGAAAGGGGTATCCAAAAGCACTAATCCCACCAAAAACCTCTGGCCTTCAGCGCCCAGGCATTCTCTTTTTAACAGGTAAGATCAAAGGAAGGTAGGTTGATAGGTGAATCCTCATGGTCATCTCAGATTCCGTGCGCATCACTGGATCCTAGCGCTTCCTTTGTATCACGTCCGGGATTCAATCAGCTTAATTGTACAGGTGGGTCCAGCCTAACTAGCAGGGTCAAACTAAATAACTAACTCTACACATTTAATATTACATATTATCTATGCCTATAACTTGGGCACGCTATATGCAATATTTTAACAAAGTATAACATTGTTAATACAACATTAAAGGCTACACTACAAGTCTAAACATGACAACATTATAATATTTCTACAGTGATCGGTGGTATTTAGCTGATTGAATCCTCCCGCAAATAAAACAAAGCTGTAATGAATTGGAACGCATTTTGTTTACTAAGTACACATATCTCCTACATGAAAATATATTTGTTAACAAGTTTATTAATGTGTGGCGTTATAAGAGAGAAAAAGCCTGCGAAAGTACGCACATGCACGCAATTGCGTGCGATCAATACTAAGTACTGTTATTAATACTATGTATGCAAATCTAAGATCACCTATGTTTTAAACAGTACATACATGACTTATTGTACATGCGTTCTCCACAAATGCAGTGACCATGTAAAGGTTTTTTGCACTTTGTACTTTTTTTCTACTATTGTGAGTAAAAACAGCAGAACTGAAAGCTGTGAAACTACCCTGATTTGTTAAATGAAACTAAAAAGACCAGCAACTTACACCAATTAATGGTCCTTCAATCTCATTTTTAGTTATGGTTAATTGTATTTAATCAATAACTGTATAAATTGATTGGACTGAAAGTCAATACAAGCACATTGACTGATAATTAAGTTACACCATAGTTTTGACTAACCTTTCAGAAATGTTGAAAATCAAAGATGTGATTAATAAACTCAATTTGTTTTGTTTTATTTAATTTTATTCAATGAGAAAATTGATTCCATAAAACCTCAAATCAAAGGAATTCTCAGCATTGTGCTTCCTGTGGCTGTATAATCACACTTCTGCAAGAGGGTGTCTCTGATCATTAGTATTGGAAAATGTCACATTGGGCCGTATCCAGAACTACGGCCGTCTTCCAGGAAGGCCGTAATTCACTGAACAGTAGCTACTGCGCATAGTTGCGGCCGTAGTTCTGGATACGGCCCAATGTGACATTTTCCAATACTAATGATCAGAGACACCCTCTTGCAGAAGTGTGATTATACAGCCACAGGAAGCACAATGCTGAGAATTCCTTTGATTTGAGGTTTTATGGAATCAATTTTCTCATTGAATAAAATTAAATAAAACAAAACAAATTGAGTTTATTAATCACATCTTTGATTTTCAACATTTCTGAAAGGTTAGTCAAAACTATGGTGTAACTTAATTATCAGTCAATGTGCTTGTATTGACTTTCAGTCCAATCAATTTATACAGTTATTGATTAAATACAATTAACCATAACTAAAAATGAGATTGAAGGACCATTAATTGGTGTAAGTTGCTGGTCTTCTTAGTTTCATTTAACAAATCAGGGTAGTTTCACAGCTTTCAGTTCTGCTGTTTTTACTTACAATAGTAAAAAAAAATACAAAGTGCTAAAAACCTTCACATGGTCAATGCATTTGCGGAGAACGCATGTACAATAAGTCATGTATGTACTGTTTAAAACATAGGTGATCTTAGATTTGCATACATAGTATTAATAACAGTACTTAGTATTGATCGCACGCAATTGCGTGCATGTGCGTACTTTCGCAGGCTTTTTCTCTCTTATAACGCCACACATTAATAAACTTGTTAACAAATATATTTTCATGTAGGAGATATGTGTACTTAGTAAACAAAATGCGTTCCAATTCATTACAGCTTTGTTTTATTTGCGGGAGGATTCAATCAGCTAAATACCACCGATCACTGTAGAAATATTATAATGTTGTCATGTTTAGACTTGTAGTGTAGCCTTTAATGTTGTATTAACAATGTTATACTTTGTTAAAATATTGCATATAGCGTACCCAAGTTATAGGCATAGATAATATGTAATATTAAATGTGTAGAGTTAGTTATTTAGTTTGACCCTGCTAGTTAGGCTGGACCCACCTGTACAATTAAGCTGATTGAATCCCGGACGTGATACAAAGGAAGCGCTAGGATCCAGTGATGCGCACGGAATCTGAGATGACCATGAGGATTCACCTATCAACCTACCTTCCTTTGATCTTACCTGTTAAAAAGAGAATGCCTGGGCGCTGAAGGCCAGAGGTTTTTGGTGGGATTAGTGCTTTTGGATACCCCTTTCACACTCAGAATAATTCCTTTGTAGATTGGATCTCATCTTCGACTGGATTGCATATATTTCAGGTTCTTGTGGATTTCCGCATTGCGCACAATTCCACACTATATAAATAATAATAATAATAATAATAATAAAATTGCCTCTTGAAAACCTTTATCTTCATGCCTGTGCATTATTTTTATAATCAACAATTTTTAGAACAATTTCTTGTTAATAATATATTTTATCGTATGTAATGTAAATAATTATCCACATTTGTAATAACTTTAAATCCATCTGTATTATCAAAGACTATTGTTAACATATTAAATTTATTAATACAAAAAAAAACTAAAGCAATCAATGGCAATGGTATCCTGTGCATTATTTTTATAATCAACAATTTTTAGAACAATTTCTTGTTAATAATATATTTTATCTCCCTGTATGTAAATAATTATCCACATTTGTAATAACTTTAAATCCATCTGTATTATCAAAGACTATTGTTAACATATTAAATTTATTAATACAAAAAAAAACTAAAGCAATCAATGGTTTTGCAATGGTATGAATATGAAACAGTTCTATGTTGTAGCAAAGTTACCACACAGGTGACTACAAGTGACAGTTACTGATAATCCATTTTCAGGCAGACATGTTCTCAGATATTTTAGCAATGTAAATAATAATCTTCTTGGGTATCAGCTTGTAACAGGCTTCCATACATAGCAATATCAGCTGAATACACATTTTAATCAAATCTCCTCCATTCCAACCAACATTGGCTTGTTCAGACATTGAATAAGTGTGTGCACTCACAAAACTGCTCGTTACATTGCCTGGTCAGGTCAAATAATTTTTTAATCCTGCTTAATATTCAGGAGGCCCAACTGTCAATCACCTAACCAATTTGCAAGTATGTACAATAGCACTACTGCTATGTTCAATATTTCCCTTGGTTCTGACACCATACAGCACTTTCTTTGGGGAAGGTGATAATTGGAAGAGTATGTGTGTAGCGAAGCAATCGTATGAGCAGATGGTAACAGCAGATGCAGGTGAGTGTCGTGGATTGGGTGCTGTGACCTTGCTGTCCTGTAGGATTGTGCAAACACTCTGGTCTGGAGGTGGATATGAAGAGCATTGGAAACGTGCATCAGCTTTACAGAGGACATGTCACCGTAGCATTTTGTTCTGTTCATTCATGGCTGTGTGTTCTGCTTTAAAAAGCATGGTTTCTTATTTAAAAAGAAAAAAAAACAAGTTTATATGAAATAGTTATGCATTAACCTTTGTAACTAGACATGGGGACAAATAATATGAACCTCACATACAGATGAGTGACACTTAGAAAACCTGTCCACTTCCTCCTGACTGGTTACAGCTGTGGAGACTATGAATTTACTTGTTCCCTTTTAAGGTTGTTTTGATCTTAACTTAGTAGAGCTTTTGATGTTCTCTTTATTTTCTGGCTTGTTTGACCACTGTGTACTTATTTTCCATGTTGTTTAAAACAGCGGTTGTCTTGTTTTTGCAATTTCTTTTGGAATTAAACTGGTGAAAGGTGGTCCCCTGGTGATGAACTGTTCTAGCCTGAGTTCTAGACACATCTGATTACATAACCATTTATCTTGTTATGTGCAGAAGCACACAGAGGCAGTAAGCACTATATGTCTTTTATTATTATCTAGTATTGTATGCTGTACAACACTGTCAGTCATCTTTAATTTAGCATGCACCATACCAAATTAGGACATTGCATTATTTTCAATATTTTACATGTATTTGTGTGTGTTTAAAATGCACTCCAGTCCACAGTGTTCTGACAGATTTTAATTTAATATAGTACTAAACTTGTAATATTGATCCTTTGGTTTTCTATTAAACTCTTCTTTCTTTCTTTCTAGATAGAACACAATGTTACTGTGGTCTTCAACGAGGAGAAATAAGTGAGCAAAATTTAGGATATACATTTGCATTGCTTTAAATGCTTTAATAAGGAGGGTAGAAGTATGGACATAACTGTACACTAGGAGGTTGATCCAGAGTTTAAGAGTAAGGGCAAAACAGGTGCAAGTGTACAGCTCGACTAAACCATTTTGCAATGTGAGGGGGGATAATTCATTTTGAATAGCCTGCAGCGGCCATGTTTGGGGAGTGGTCAGACTCCCAAATAAAACTAAACAGTAGCAAGAAAAATGGCTACACTTCTAGTCAGTGATTGACATCCTCCTCTTAAGCACAGTATCGCAGCTGCCGGAATATGACGGCAGCTGCGATACACTGTGCATAAGAGGAGGATGTCAATCACTGACGTCCATCCTCTTGCACTTCACTTTGTGGGGGCCCTTTGTGTGTGGGGGGCCTGGGACGACCGCCCCGATCGCTCCCTGGTTAATCCAGCCCTGGGTGTTGTAACGGATTACAGGACATGCTGGCACTTGTGGTTCTCCAAGCACTAGCATGCCCTGTAAAAAAAATGCAAGTATAGGGCATGCTGATGCTTGTAGTTCTAGAAACAGATTTGTTTACTGTTGCCATAGCAACAGTGGACAAATCTGTGCCAATCAGGAGGCAAAAGGAAAGAGCCGGGTTGAAAACAACCCTGGCGCTTTCACAGATGCCGGATTTTTGCTCAAAAACCCGGGTTTTTGGTGGTGATTTGAAAGGGGTATTAGAGGTGAGCTCTCAGTTTAGAAAGATATTTGATAGGTGACCCATAATTGGGACTCTAAAGTTTAGAGTTAGGACCACCCAACAGAGAAGCCTTGTAAGTGGCGGGTGGCTTATATCACATATTTGCAGATATCTGTAACTAATTCTCTGACTTTTATTTTAAAGATANNNNGCGGGCGTTTCCATAGTGATGCCGGGCAACATCTGCCCGGCGCATGCGCATTACAGCTACGTAGCTCTGGATCAGGCCCAAGGAGAGAGAAAGGGCAGAAATAGATGCAAGGAGATGCAAGAGGAAAGAAAACTAGTCAATGGAAAAAGCACTGCAAATAAAAATGAATAAATAAGAAAACAAAAGGTCAAAGGATTATAAGGGAGGAGAAACAATTATAGTGGTGCAAAGTAAAAAACAGAGTATGAGGTGAAAGTAGAAACTTCACTAATGCCAGCAAGGAAGAGGAAAATGCACCTGTATGCTGGGAGAGGATCCAAGGTTCTGAATGCTGACACATCAGGGATCATCATCCAAGAAATGAAAGACTCAGATGATAAAAATAAAAGTGTTGGCTGGAGGTCAGTCATAGATAACTAATAAACAGGTCCAGGTCCTCACCAGGTGAACATTAATTTAGAGCTTCGGAGGCTATCATAGGAATGTGAGTTATACTTAAACCACTTCAAGAGGTGGAAATATTTCCACTACAATGTACTTATATATACAACAAACTGATTAGGTGAAAAAACATTGCACTAATAATCATACTAAATCCTAAACTACCAAAGTGTATAGGGTATAACATATTGGAACAATTATCCAATTATTGGGAGATCAGGCAAATAATCTCTGTAGTTATTGGGCAAGACACATTTTTTGTATATGTTTAATTTACATTGGGTGCTGCACCTGATATTTTCAGCGTATTCACTAAGTATTAAGTATTTTCAGCTCACTGAAACGTTCCTTCTCCTTGTAGTGCCTCCTCTTCTGCTAAGATTATTACTCCAAGCAGGAGAGGTGTATGGCACCGATAATGGGACATTTCCCTGGCAGGAAATTGTCCCCTCCTGCTGGGATCGGCAATCATCCCAGTGTTTGGCCATCTTAACAATAGGTATACACTTCTACAAACCTCAACTGTATCCATCTCCCAACTAGACTGTTTACATGATCCTCCTTGAGGTTCTAGAACCAATAATCCTAGCAGAAGACGAGGCACTAGAAGGAACCATTCAGTGAACTGATTCGCTCTGCTTAAAATATTGGGTGTTAGCACCCAATATAAACATATCAAAAGACCAAAAAATCATACCAGATTACTCAATCTATGCACATATCTGTCCAATTTGATTGCAGACCTTAAATCTCTATTTGTAGAAATGATCTGCTGAAAGGATCATGTCACCATACTGGCTGCCACTGACTGACATATATACAAGAACAACAGGAGAAAACTTGTATAAACCAATCGTGGAATTGTACACACTTGTAGCTTGTTTGGTTGATAGTGCACCTGGTTTTTCACTCTTATATGACATTTGAAAATTGTTAAAGTTTAATCCAATTAATATTTAGAATAAACAAGCAGTTATGTTTGAAATGAAAGGTAAATGGAAAAGTTTTTATGTTTATGAAACAATGAACATATCCATACCATACAAAGGGTTCAAGTGAACTGCCCTGGAACTTGAGAATGTGTACAAACTGTGGACAAAGCTGTCAAATACATTTGCATTCTGTATATTTATCAGTTCATTAATTAAATATACTTCAGAATAAATAGTTTGCTGTTACTATCATGTAATACCTAATATGAGAACTTTAATGGCAGGTTACAGGTGCATACTGTTTTATCATAGGTAAATATCATTATTACATTATTACTTGCAGATTCTCTATTACTTCATTTGTACTTTGTAACTGTGGAACTGATGAAATACTCTATGTCAGTTACCCTATGTTTAAGCTGTAGTCTGTCATTTCTACTTATGCTTTTTCTTTTTCTTTGTTAAACAGTAAAAAAATACAAAACCCCAGATTATTCATGCAAAACTTAAAATGGAGTAATAAAATTGCCTTCTGAACAACGGATCTCATATTCTTCCCTATAAAAGTATGTTGAAAATAAACACTTGCAGGAGCTTACGTTCCCTGTTGTAAATTGAGGACAGTGCGCTAGTTTGGATAGTACAGACAGCGCTGTCTGCGTCTCGCCCTGTCCCAACACGCCATTGGAATCCAAATCCATTCTGATAATGGGTCGTATCCAGAACTACGGCCGTCTTCCAGGAAGGCCGTAATTCACTGAACAGTAGCTACTGCGCATAGTTGCGGCCGTAGTTCTGGATACGGCCCAATGTGACATTTTCCAATACTAATGATCAGAGACACCCTCTTGCAGAAGTGTGATTATACAGCCACAGGAAGCACAATGCTGAGAATTCCTTTGATTTGAGGTTTTATGGAATCAATTTTCTCATTGAATAAAATTAAATAAAACAAAACAAATTGAGTTTATTAATCACATCTTTGATTTTCAACATTTCTGAAAGGTTAGTCAAAACTATGGTGTAACTTAATTATCAGTCAATGTGCTTGTATTGACTTTCAGTCCAATCAATTTATACAGTTATTGATTAAATACAATTAACCATAACTAAAAATGAGATTGAAGGACCATTAATTGGTGTAAATACAATTAACCATAACTAAAAATGAGATTGAAGGACCATTAATTGGTGTAAGTTGCTGGTCTTTTTAGTTTCATTTAACAAATCAGGGTAGTTTCACAGCTTTCAGTTCTGCTGTTTTTACTCACAATAGTAGAAAAAAAGTACAAAGTGCAAAAAACCTTTACATGGTCACTGCATTTGTGGAGAACGCATGTACAATAAGTCATGTATGTACTGTTTAAAACATAGGTGATCTTAGACTTGCATACATAGTATTAATAACAGTACTTAGTATTAAAGAACCTAATTTTATGTCAGTGGTAGAACATAGGACAGCACATTGTTCAGTGAGTAGTTGTGCCTTACAGTTCATGAGTTTGATTCCCGGACTATGCCTTATCTGTGAGGAGTTTGTATGTTCTCCCCATGAGTGTGTGGGTTTCCTCCCACATGCCAAAACATGCTTTTTTAAGGTAATTGGCTGCTGACAATATGTATACTATATAGTCAGCATATATGTATACTATGCACACTATGTCAGGGTTGCCGACTCTCCCGGAATGTCCGGGAGACTCCCGAAATTCGGGCAGTACTCCCGGTATCCCGGGAGAGCCAGCAAATCTCCCGCAAGTGACTTGAGGCCCGTGGTTTCACTGAAACCACAGCAAATCTCCCGCAAGTGACTTGAGGACAGTGGTTTTACTGAAACCACGGCCTCAAGTCCTGCCCCCTGCCTAGCAACACTAGTATACTAGTGTTGCTAGGCACAGGAAGGGACTTGATGACGCAATTGGCGGCATCAAGCCCCGTCCCGACCCCTAATTTAAGTAAAAACGGGGCCGTATGAGCCAGGGGGCGGAGCCTAACGACGCGATTTGCATAAATCGCGTCATTAAGCGCCGCCCCCGCATGCGGCGCAAGCTTCTCTCCGGAATCTCCCGGAGAGAAGCTGCAAAAAGTCGGCAACCATGCACTATGTATGTATGCATGTATGAGTTAGGGACCTTAGTATGTAGCTCCAACAGGGCAGGGACTGATGTGAATGTATAATGTTCTCTGTAAAGCTTTGCGGACAATTTGTGGCGCTGTTGTGGAAACTGAATCAAAACATCCAATCATCTCACTATATAATCTCAAATCAATATTAATCATTGTAAGGGCACAGAACAAAGAGCCTTAAAAGAGCGGGAATATATCAGCACGCTCCCATGCACTCGATCGCTCGCAATTGCGTGCATGCGCGTACTTTCGCAGGCTTTTTCTCTCTTATAACTCCACACATTAATAAACTTGTTAACAAATATATTTTCATGTAGGAGATATGTGTACTTAGTAAACAAAATGCGTTCCAATTCATTACAGCTTTGTTTTATTTGCGGGAGGATTCAATCAGCTAAATACCACCGATCACTGTAGAAATATTATAATGTTGTCATGTTTAGACTTGTAGTGTAGCCTTTAATGTTGTATTAACAATGTTATACTTTGTTAAAATATTGCATATAGCGTGCCCAAGTTATAGGCATAGATAATATGTAATATTAAATGTGTAGAGTTAGTTATTTAGTTTGACCCTGCTAGTTAGGCTGGACCCACCTGTACAATTAAGCTGATTGAATCCCGGACGTGATACAAAGGAAGCGCTAGGATCCAGTGATGCGCACGGAATCTGAGATGACCATGAGGATTCACCTATCAACCTACCTTCCTTTGATCTTACCTGTTAAAAAGAGAATGCCTGGGCGCTGAAGGCCAGAGGTTTTTGGTGGGATTAGTGCTTTTGGATACCCCTTTCACACTCAGAATAATTCCTTTGTAGATTGGATCTCATCTTCGACTGGATTGCATATATTTCAGGTTCTTGTGGATTTCCGCATTGCGCACAATTCCACACTATATAATAATAATAATAATAATAATAAAATTGCCTCTTGAAAACCTTTATCTTCATGCCTGTGCATTATTTTTATAATCAACAATTTTTAGAACAATTTCTTGTTAATAATATATTTTATCTCCCTGTATGTAAATAATTATCCACATTTGTAATAACTTTAAATCCATCTGTATTATCAAAGACTATTGTTAACATATTAAATTTATTAATACAAAAAAAAACTAAAGCAATCAATGGTTTTGCAATGGTATGAATATGAAACAGTTCTATGTTGTAGCAAAGTTACCACACAGGTGACTACAAGTGACAGTTACTGATAATCCATTTTCAGGCAGACATGTTCTCAGATATTTTAGCAATGTAAATAATAATCTTCTTGGGTATCAGCTTGTAACAGGCTTCCATACATAGCAATATCAGCTGAATACACATTTTAATCAAATCTCCTCCATTCCAACCAACATTGGCTTGTTCAGACATTGAATAAGTGTGTGCACTCACAAAACTGCTCGTTACATTGCCTGGTCAGGTCAAATCATTTTTTAATCCTGCTTAATATTCAGGAGGCCCAACTGTCAATCACCTAACCAATTTGCAAGTATGTACAATAGCACTACTGCTATGTTCAATATTTCCCTTGGTTCTGACACCATACAGCACTTTCTTTTGGGAAGGTGATAATTGGAAGAGTATGTGTGTAGCGAAGCAATCGTATGAGCAGATGGTAACAGCAGATGCAGGTGAGTGTCGTGGATTGGGTGCTGTGACCTTGCTGTCCTGTAGGATTGTGCAAACACTCTGGTCTGGAGGTGGATATGAAGAGCATTGGAAACGTGCATCAGCTTTACAGAGGACATGTCACCGTAGCATTTTGTTCTGTTCATTCATGGCTGTGTGTTCTGCTTTAAAAAGCATGGTTTCTTAATATAAAGAAAGGTCCTGGCATATTCTTCCTTTTCAAATCATATCAGATGTGACTGTGCGGAACATTGATATTGATATTCAGTACAGCAAGAGTACTGTGAGTACCATTCCTTTTATATAAATGTGAACTTTGTAGACACTGTTTCTAAGCATGTTTTATCGTTATCTTTGCACAGGCCGTGTTATATTTTATTAATTCATCCTTTAAAATTAATATTTTCTTTAATCTACAGTCTCTGTGCACAGACAGGAGGCTCTGTTAACCCTACAACATATTCTTCATATAGTAATATGTAAGTACAACCTGAATAAAGTAGCAAAAACATTTTTTTTATAAAATGTTTTTTTTTTTTTTTCAGATCATTGGCTATCAGTGAATTTATTGCAGTAGAGTGGGGAATGTACTCTGATGTGTCCAGATCTGTTTCTCAAGTACAGCATGATGTCCAAACTGTCTGCAACAACAGCCAAATCTGTTCAAAAGCACATCTACTTCTGTCAAAAGAACCCACTATATTAACAGTGTGTACACAACAAGGTCGCAAGATATGTCCAGGCAGCAGGGGTGAAAAAATAAAAATAAATATATATATTTCTTGTACAAGCAAAATATCATTTTGACCAGAACAAAATCTTTGTGGTCTGTAAGATTTTGGAGAAAGTAGAAAAGCTATGTTGATAAAAACAAATATGAAAATATAGATGGAAATAAAACTGTGATAAATACTAATTTTGATGTTTGTAAATTTTTAAATAATTAGAAACCTTACATGTGAAACATATTTGTTATTCTTCTTCTTATGACCTGAATACCTGTCTAATGATTGAGACATCATTTTGTACATTGGATGATTTATTTTGTTAAAAGGCAATTATTTAACATATAACAAGACAGTTACATATGCTATCATTTCACAAATACACATAAAATGTATTAAAGTACCTAAACCTGCTCTTTACAAAGGTATATGCCATCCATTAGACAGTGTGGCAAAGTCACATACTCTACAGTGCAGGGGTTGGGTGTAAGAACAGGGCCACAATCACACCTGCAGCCATACAGCCAATTAATTGTTTAAATTGTACACATATGTTCATGTGTTATGAGAATTTACTGTTAGAGAATCAGTGGAGCTACAGGCTTTAAAAATGCACCTGTGTTGTGGATTGATGGCAAAGCACCAAATTAGTTGGCTGTTGACTAAATATATATTACATAGTCTAATTAGTGTGTAGCTCTTCATGCAATACTGATAATGTATGATGGACATTGCTGTACCATCCTGAGAAATAAAACATATGATTGTTTACAAAAAAAATAGCCTGTGTCCAGTTTTCTTAATTTTCCACAATTCTATACTAGGAATTACACCCAGTGTTTGTATTGTAAGAAAAAAGGTGCAGGAACTCACATCTTGTTAATCTTTTATTAAATAAATTATATATTCAGCGCCGTATGCAGACTACCGAACGTATAACATATACGTCCAGAGCGTTTTTGACTACTGCGTATGCACAGTAAATTCTTAACGTAATCAACGTATCTTTTCCATGCGTAGATTGTGTAGATGTGGTCTTTAAGAACACATATACGCAATCTACGTATGGCAAAGATACGTAGATTAAGTAAAAAATTTGCTGTGAATACGCAGTAGTAAAACATGTTAAACTCCGAACGTATATGTTATAGAAGAAACAAAAACAACAGCCTAATAGTGTAGTACGTTGTCTAAAAAGAAATAAAAAAAGGTTATGTACTCACACTTTGTATGTTGATCAAACAGCTTATCACACTGCAGATAGTAAGGATCACGGCAGGTGGTGAGAGACGGTGACGATCGGTCTGGAAGGTTCCACAGGAGCTGCTGTGAGGCGGTCCAGGTGTCAGTATAGTCCTCTTCTCCCCTGACGGCTGGGTGTTGGATCCTCCGTGCAGCAGGCTGCGGCTGTAATTATGGCGCTTCTGCTAAAGATGTGGTAGCGCGGTCTGGCAGAGGGGCAGATAGTATTATATTTTCATGTTACGTTTATGTTTTTATATTTGGTTCACGTTATATTTGGCTGGACCCTAACCTTTCAGCCCAATCCACTTACCTGTGCCCATAATGGGCCAGATCCAGAACAACGCTTGTGAGCGAATTTACGCGTGGCGGAGACATAAAATCACCTTTTGGTAAGTACTGCGCATGCGCACCATAGAAAATACGCTCAGTAACATAGCATAATTGTGAACGTATGGACCATTCATGTATGTGTCACGTAAATATTTACGTGTGGAGTCCAAAATACGTCTGAAATACGTTAAGTAGGCAGGGGTTTGTATTTAAAGTGTACAGTATGGGCGTGCTTAGATGCGTAAATACGTGTTGGCCATACGTTCGTGTGCGGATCACCGCGGGTACGTTGGCAAAAGTTAAGGTAGGGTTTGAAAAGCGGATCTTGGACAAAATACGTACATTCAAGGGGTGTGCCAAGGGGAGTATATAGAAGGTACGCACGCGAAAATACTCTGTTTATTTGCCCATGTTGCCATCTGCCCCTCTCCTCCTGTGCCCATGTCTTTAAACCCCCTCTGTTTATTTGCCCATGTTGCCATCTGCCCCTCTCCTCCTGTGCCCATGTCTTTAAACCCCCTCTGTTTATTTGCCCATGTTGCCATCTGCCCCTCTCCTCCTGTGCCCATGTCTTTAAACCCCCTCTGTTTATTTGCCCATGTTGCCATCTGCCCCTCTCCTCCTGTGCCCATGTCTTTAAACCCCCTCTGTTTAATTGCCCATGTTGCCATCTGCCCCTCTCCTCCTGTGCCCATGTCTTTAAACCCCCTCTGTTTAATTGCCCATGTTGCCATCTGCCCCCCTTTTCCTGTGCCCATATCTTTAAACCCCTCTGTTTATTTTCCCATGTTGCCATCTGCCCCCCTCCTCCTGTGCCCATAATGTCTTCTTAATGCCCCCTTCTGTGTCATAATCTAAGTGTGGTTGCTCATTTTTTGCCTGTGCTGCTAAAACAAATTTTAAAACAAGCTTCTCACTTACCTGAATATCCTGACCTTGACTCCTCGGTTCTGTGGTGTCCCCTCGCGGCAGCGCGCCTCTTCTGCAGTTACCGCTAACTGGATGATGACGTCACGCCGCTGCACTGCACAGACCTCAGTCCAAGCCGAGGAGGAAAAGCCCTGCGGTACCGCCGTCTGAAGGAAAAGGTATTTTCAGCCTCCACTACACAACCCATGCAGAATTACATTCAGAAAATGACTTTTTCTGAATGTAATTCTGCGTGGGCTGCAGTGGAGGCTGTATATACCTTTAGGGTTGGAGAAGCTGGGCTGGTTTTGATGTCGGAAAAATGTGCCGGAACACCGTTCCGGTGCGTCCGATGCCAAAAAAATCCCTGGTTAGCTGTAAGCTTTAGGTAGTAGCTGTGAGACAATAAGGGCCAAGAAAAGTGGCTGTGGGGAATGATTAGATGCACACAAGGTGAACAGATGTAAACTAGAAAATGTCAAGGACAGGGTTGTATTTCCCCTTTGAGTATTTGGTACCCTCACATTTTTGCTTTACAGACATGCGCAGTGCGTTTTTTATTGCGATTTTACTCTTACGATCAGCATTAGATCGCCTGTGAGCGTAGGTCTGGATCAGGCCCAATGTCTCCTTAATTATTCTTAAATAAGCACCATACAGTAATAGTAATAGTTCACAATTTTAACAGATCATATTTTTCCCTCTATTTTTAACTCTTTATCATATGAAGCCCAATTATGGGAGATAATTTGAGGGCAGTTAAGGTGAAAAAAGAACTTTAATATTTTTAGGGCATTATGGGTCGGATTCACACTTAAGAAGCTCCGGTTTCTTAAAGGGGTTTTTAAAGAATGGACCTACCATGCATGCTTAGTAGGTCATTTATACAATCTATGTACCACTTAGGTTCATAAATTGAATATGTGCAGTCTTTAAAGACCACACATAGCTAATTAGGTAGGAAGAGGCGTGCCATGGCAGCCTCTGGAGAGGGTGGGAAAGGCAGGTAAGGAAAACTGTGAAAATTTTGCTTCTTAAGGAAAATCCGCACAGGAAGTTATGGAAGCCCTATGGCACTTATGGAAGCCCTATGGCACTTATGGAAGCCCTAAAGTTCATAAAATAAGTAGGAGGTGGCATGGGAGGGAGCTTTAAGTTAGCTGCGGATATATATGCATATCCGCACCTACTTATCACCTTCGGACCTGTGAATCAGGTCCAATTTCTATATGCCTTATTTTTCCTCAAATTACAGGGATAATTTGTAAACTACATTTTGTTACAGAAAGAAGGTTAAAGGCCGTATTCACAGAAACATTTTTGCAACGTATTTTTATTAGTGAATTAACTGTGCATGCGTAGTAACTTTTTCCATGAAAATGACATTGGGCCTGATCCAGAACAACGCTTCGAAGCGAATTTACACGCGGCGGACACGTAAAATCGCTGTTTAGAACGCACTGCGCATGCGCACCATAGAAAATACGCTCATTCACGTAGCGTAATTGTGAACGTATGGGTCATTCACGTATGTGTCACGTAAATACTTACGTGTGGGCGTGCCAATTTTACGTGAGTCCAAAATACGTCTGAAATACGTTAAGTAGGCAGGGGTTCGTATTTAAAGTGTACAGTATGGGCGTGCTTAGCTGCGTAAATACGTGTTGCACATAAGTACGTGTGCGGCAGACATCGGTTACGTGGGCAAAAGTTAAATTAGGGTTTGAAAAGTGGATCTCGGACAAAATACGTACATTCAAGGGGTGTGCCAAGGGAAGTGTATAGAAGGTACACGCGCGTAAATACACTACGAGAGTAAACGTATTGCAGACGGAGTTCTGGATCTACCCCAATGTCCATTTATTTTGTTTATTAACAGGTTTTCATATAACGTTTTCCGATTACACACACACACACACAGTAGGGTTAATTTATTCAGCAGCCAATTAACCTACCAGCATGATTTTTGATGGGTGGGAGAAAACTGGAGCACCCCAAGGAAACCCACACAGACACAGGGAGAACATTCAGACACACACATTCCACACAGATAAGGCCTTGAATCAAACTCATGACCTCATATCTGTGAGACACAAGTGCTACTTACTGAGTCCATTATTTATTTATTAACAGGTTTTTATATAGCACCAACAGATTAGGTAGCGCTTTACAATTTTAACAATCAGTATAAACAAGACTGGGTGGTAACAGACAGACTGGGTGGGTAAGAGGGCCCTGCTCACACGCTTACACTCTATAGGACAGTGGGTTTGATACATAAGGGCAA
>WWET01004627.1:37602-47888 GCA_011038615.1 Limnodynastes dumerilii | reverse complement strand
GTTCTGCTATACTTGTACTGTTCTTTCTGCATTGTGCTTATATTGTATTCTTTATTCTACGAATTTGTACCATGTCTGTTAATTATTGTATTGTATATGTAATTATTGTCTTTCCTATTGTCTCTGTTCCATTATTAATAATAGTAATCATAATAATAATAATCATCTTACAGGCACAATAAGTGAAGCATTGGCTTAGTGAGTTTCCTGAAACATACATACACACAACATACGCATGGAAGCACGCAGTTTTATGACTGAAGGTTAATATCTTTGTTGGATATTCATAACTACTATCTAAACTAAATTAACTGTGAAAAGTTGTGAGAAGAAAAGTACACTGCTAAGACAGTCAGCAAGCAGAGTTCTGCCATGAGCACAGTAAAGAGAAAGGGAAATATATAAAAAAAAACAAAAAACAAAATAGTTAATATAGACTAATTATACTTTTCCTCGCTCTGGGCATGACAAAAGTTTGTAAGCTTCAAGCAGTATTTTCTCTGACAATGATCTGAGTTTCTCCTGTCAGCAGTGTGCTCATTGTATTTTATGTCCTGTCAGTGAGATTCAGAAAGAGGAGACAATGATGCTGTCTACCTGTCTCCTGTTTGCCTTGGGCTTTACCTGTTTCAGCAATATTTTGCACTTTTCTTCTCCAGTGACAGCTTCATCCTCTTGTGGAACATGGAAAGTGGAGCCATTGCTAGATAAGAGTCCTGCCACAGATTGTAGGACAGATGTGCTTCAATGCCTAAGTTAGATAGACCAGGATCATCACAATAATAATTCCTTTGCAATACTACGTTATTCTAAGTTTTTTCCTGAATAGACCCAAATATATCACCAAAGCTTTGTTTCAAAGACATTTACATAAAACAGATGCTTGTCCAAACGGGAAAACAATATACCAAAAGACAAGAAGTAAACAATGACTGTAAAATATTTACCTATCACCTACCATGGGCCTAGGTCTCACCAACAAACATTGGCCTAGTGCCTAATTCACTGACGAGGCCTAGAGCCATTACCCAACATGGGCCTATTGCCTTTCTCCAGCAGAGCCTAACGCTCTGTATTGCTAAATGAGCTTAAAAACTAACAATAGAACCTATTGTCCAACTACCTAATAGAGCCTAGGAAATTATGTGATTATGGGGCCTAGCACCCAGAACTGGAAAGAACCTTGACAGGGGCAACATCGATCAGCCTAATCATTTCCACAGCCGTGGTCCCCTCTTCTCATTGGTGTCAGTGGGGGGAAGATGTTCTGCAGCAGCCCAGGCCTAGAATGCTGTGCCCTGCTGTGGGGGCGCCTGGGTGCAGTGATGTGGTGAGTGCTATTTAAATTGCCTCACTGTACATTTTTCAAGATGGCCATCATATGCCCTGATTGGCTTGCGGCCACTATGTGAACAAAAAACAGTGCTGCTTTACTGCTGGCCAGTACTCCCCTTACACCCGCAGCCCCGCTGGCAGATTATCTGGCCATTATCGAATCAAACTGAAGTGCTCCATCGAGTGGCAATCAATTCTAACTCTGCATGTCCTTTCCTTCCCATTCTTGTCAATATGGGCCAGCACTTTGTTACAAACTTACAAAGTGTCGGAGTGGAGTTTCTTTTAGTGGACTTCTTTATTATAACCTACCCCTTTAATCACACTGTCTCTCTCACACACACACACACACACACACAACATTTCTGATAGCAATAAAATAATCAAGTGTGTCAATGTGTGTTTTTATTGTGGTGCCTAGTGTGTTAATAGCTATGCAGTTTAATACATGTCACATGCATTCAATTGCATAGCTATTAACCTACTAGGCATAACAATGAAAACACACATTGATTTGCTTAATATTTTTTATTGCTGTCAGCATAAATTATGTGTATGTATTAGACAGCTTTAATGAAAGACACACAACACACAAACATTTAAATATAAATTATATATATTTTGCGCACTCTCATCAGTGATGTTCCTGGGGATGCAGTCTCTGTACAGAAAGTGCTGTTTCCGAAATAGAGACAGCCGAAAGCTCATTTTCAGTTGTCTCTATTTTGAAAATTGAAAATAGCGCTAATTAGAAGATTTTATTAATAAATGATTAAGTATGCTAATTGGCATTAATTCAGAGACCACCGTCTCATACCTGTCAAATTGCCACAGACCTTCCGGACAGGTGAGTATTACAGGGGACTCGTTTCAACATCGGGCCACAATTATATGCACGCACAGAGTAGGCCAAACCCCCTCACACCCATGACACTTCCCTTTCTCCCATGCTCTCGTAGACTTACACCACCATAGACCACCTCTAACTTTCCGTGTGCGTATATGTCCTCCGTACATGCGTATCATGATAATTGTGCCCATTTTCCTTCATTTAAAAACCTCCCTCCGCCCATTTTTATTTAACTTCTCCCGTGCATATTTTTCCGTCACTTATCCGGATGTATGTATCCACGTGCGATTCCCAGGTTCCTCCGCGAAGCACTTCAGCGCGTATATTCAACATCAATTGCGTAAATAAAATTAATACGCATGCGCAATTAAAATGTACCTAAAAATACGCATGGGACTCGGTGGAAAAACAGATCTCTAAATACGGTCCTCTATGGGGAGTTTTAGGATTAGGAGTCTATGGGGAGTCTTAGGGTTAGGCTGCGGGGAGGGGACTATTAGGATTAGACTGCAGGGGTGGGAGTCTTAGGGTCAGGCTTTAAGTAGGGGAGTCTTAGGGTCAGGTTTCAGATAGAGGAGTCTTAGAGTTAAGCCACAGGGAGGGGAGTCCTAGGGTCAGGTTGTGGGGAAGGGAGTCTTAGGGTCAGGCTGCAGGGAAGGGAGGATTAGGGTTTGGGTAATGGAAGGGGAGGGTTAGGGTAAGATTTAGGATAAGGGTTGGGGTAGTATAAATACTCACCTCTAGCCACTGCACATTCATCTTTGGAATATTCGATTGCTTGTCCTCAGCAGGAGGATCAAATGCAGAGCCAATTAAAAATTTTCTGGTGTAGAATGGCCCATTCGTAAAAGGGTCAATCTTGCTGCCAACCCACACACTGTTGTTTGTCCACTTACCGGACCAACTGGACTGTTCTGGTGCTAAAGTCCTGAAAATACGCAGCTGAGCATGCACCAGAACTTTAAATCCAAATGAGACCTATCAGCGACTGTCTCAAAAATCATCGAAGAACCTCGCTGGAGGAATGAGCAATAGTAAATATGGCGGTCGAAGTTGCCAGGCTCACAGCGAGGAGAAGCAAGCCTGGCTAAGGTAAGTGATGACCACTGGCCCTAGTTTAGTGAATAGAGTTCAAAGAAAAAGACTCAGGTGTTATGACCTGATTTTGTTTCTTGTATTTGCACATAAGTATTTTGTCCTTAGCTGCAACTTTTCCACTTTTCCAGTTATACTGTTGCACATATTTCATATATTTGAATAGAAGCACGGCCTGTGTTTTCTAGTTATTAATAAAAAAAAAAACAGTGTGCCGGATTCATAATCCCATAATATTTAACATACGTGCATTTTGTTATGTAGATTGCATACATGCAATCTTTAAAGATCTCATGTATGCAATCTACGTAACAAAACGCTACGTAGATAGCGTAAAATAGTTACTACGCATGTGTTGTAGCTATAATTGTCAAATTAGGCACGTATGTTAAAAATGACGGGGTTTTGAATCTGGCCCCTTATTAGGGACTGCAAACTGAATTGTGATCCTACTAACATTGAAACCAATAGATATAGGCTGCATATATAATTATAGCCAGAGCTTGAAGTGAGGTGGTATACTGATCCAATGGAAAAATTATAAATCTCCATTCACTTCTTTTATTCCTGTGTCCATACTGACACTTCTAAATTTCCATTTTGACCACTGATTATAGCTACAAAGAAGAAAAGGGGTGAAAGCTAGGAAAAGCAGAAAGATGCTCCCCGAAATTACACAGAACAACTAAGTAAAATACCTTAATTTAACATACAAAAAAGACATAGATCCAGAGGCTCACACAAATTATCTGATCTCAAAACATGGGTGCGCTGTGATCCAGAGGTGCATGCAATAGTATCTCTGGAGGCCTATGCAGGTACAGCATGTAGTATACAGACACAGATCAGCCAATGCAGCATGTTTACAATTCTAGAGCACAAGTGTGGGGTAGTACACTGTCATTTATACTGTACATGGAAATGATGAATAGTTTTCATTTTTTAATGTATACACACCCACACCGGTTGCAATCTCCGGCTAGAAAGTCTGGCTTCCGAAAAAGGGATATTCGAAAGTTACTTTTTGAATGTCCCTTTTTCCGATACTTACACTTTTTTAATTTTTTTTTTTATGAATGAGTGAGTGCGCCGTTCACCCAATCACTTTCCGAAAGAAGAGATCACTCCGTCGCACCTCCCCGACCTCTCTCCGGACCGAGGGGACAGCAAGACAGAACTGATATACCTTATTTAATGTTATATGCTTGAAAATTACAAGAAGACTCGAATCAATAAACTCTGACTAAATGAAGTCCTATATTTACTTTATATTAACTCCAGATAATGACAATCACCAGGTCCAATTATAGCGTATTACTATGAAAGGAGTGTGTGGTCCACTTTACAGACAAGGGTGTAGATCCAGAACTCCGCTTGCAATCCGTTTACTAGCGTAGCGTATTTGCGCGAGCGTACCTTCTATACACTCCCTTTACATGTACGTACTTTGGCCGCTTTACGCTTTCTGAACCCTACCTTAACTTATGGCAGTGTAACCACTCTGATCCGCTCACGCACGTATAGGCTGTCCGTAGTTACGTTGCTAAGCACGCCCATACTGTACTATTTAAGTGCCAAAACCCGTTTTTGAAGCGTAATTTCTGGTGTCGCAAGGCTGGCACGCCCCCTCTCAACTGTTACGTGAAAGGCCCTTACGCTCAGAGTTACGTTACGTTATGTAGCGTATCATCCGTCGTGTGCATGCTCAGTACATACCCAATCGCCTTTTTACGTTAAATACCCACTGAAACGTTGTTCTGCATCTGCCCCAAGGTCAATACTATGGCACAAAACTGACCAGATATGCCAGATTCAGTGGATTAGGCTGGGCTGATGGGTCACTAGACAAATGGCAGACTGCATCTGCTGACAGAAGTTATAGTTCTAATACAGTATCTTCTACTTGAATAAAAATAAGGTAACATCAACTGTAACAAACAATTGTAAAGCGCTACGTAATCTGCTGGCACTCTATAAAAATCTATTAATAAATAAAATAAATAGACATCGTTCTCAAATTTTCAGTTTTGTGAACAAGGAACGTAAAAAGGAAATACCAGCTACATGGAACTATAATATGCTAACACTTCACAGGCAGTGGTACCTAATGCTTTTTACACCTGTAGCAATATTTAGCTGCTGCACATCATAATATTCCTCATTGTTTGTAATGACTATTTAAAAAAACAAAAAGAGGAAAACTGTCGCTGGAGAATGCTGTCGCCAGGAAAGAACAAAAAAATAAAAAATAGTGGATGAAAGGTCCAGCTTCCTAGTGTTATTTTAAGGTTATAAAGAACACAGTCTGGAGTAATCAACATCCTTAAAATTCCCCTGCCTGCAGTAATGACTGTCCAAGTCAATAATATACAAATTCCTAGATCTATATTATTTTAAAACTAAATTAAATAAACAGATGCCTTGCAAAAAAAACACACTCCAGTCTATACCTCAGGTGTTTCAGTACAATACTGTAAATGATCCCTCAGGCTCTTGTGAGTCCCCGCTAAGAAAGGCTGCCTTACGAAGTAGGGACAGCTAAAAGTTGCATTTCGGCTGTCCCTATTTTGACTGCCAGCAGGGAGCGGGGGAGGGGAAGCTTACTTAGCTTTCGAAGCACCGTGTTTGGTGCTCTGGGAATCGATTGATATGACTCATAGTTCGGAACTGGCATGAACAGCCCGGGGGGAGACTTAGGGTTAGGCTGTGGGGGGGGGACTTAGGGTTAGGGAGTGGGTTGGGGGAAGCTTACTTAGCTTTCGAAGCACTGTGTTTGGTGCTCTGGGAATCGATTGATATGACTCATAGTTCGGAACTGGCTGGGAATGAACAGCCTTATCGATATAGGGCCGTTCGCAACGGGGACCCACACTAGGTAATTATACGGTAGCTACCACCCTGTACCTAATTATATGCACGTAGGGCTTCACGTAAAGTTGTGCACAACAGCCTTATGTTCAAATTGCAGTATGGGTTGTTCCAGTGATATTCAGTTAAAAAATATGTTACATGTATCAATGTTTACCTGGCGCAAATATGTCTAATGTGTATCTAAAACCTGTATATTTTCATAAAATTGGTATACTAATTGTGATGCACAAAGTATGTATGTTTGGTCTGTTCCACTAACACAGCAGGGAAATGATTGAAGCCTAATTAACTGACATCAAGGGCAAGTTTTATAATGAGAGGCGCAGATTTTTGTGCATTTGAATCGTTATAAGATACTGTTTTATGTTGGATTAAACTATATTTTAGTTTTTATAGAGCATAAATTATAATTGTAATGATGCATTATTTTATAGAAGCTATTGTGTGTAATATAAAAAAATATATTCACATACTAAACACAATGACACTTGAGTTGCCTTTCAAAGCATATCATCAATCCCGTATGTTGTCATCTCCTGTGTATTCCGCGTCTCTCGGTTACAGCTTGTTATGAGCCTTTTACAGATATAGCTAGTAACCTTATTAGTTATGTGTTGTTTCCATCTCATGCTCTCTCACTATGTCTGCGCTATTCCCAATGGATAGAACCCAATAAAAAAAAACAGGCTGAAGAATCAGAGCTCTCATCTCTTTAACAGCAGTGCATCACGTCACCTGAGGAACAGCAAAATACAGACTCTGGGAGGGAGCAGTGTCACTTGCAAAGCTATGGGCACTTGATGCAGGATCCAGGATGGCTCATTTTTTCATCCTTCTACATGTGGGCTGTTCAGCAAGTTGCTGTGATACATCATTTAGCATGTCTCAGTAATTAATGAATGTTTAGAAGTCTTGATCTTCACTGCAGGCTACAAAAGGCTGCTGCAGTAACTGGTGCAGAATGAGTGGATCGAGATAAGGATGCAGAAACTCCTGAATGTTCCTTCCCTCTAAATATACATCGAGTTCACATTGGATGCAGAGAGAAACAGATGCAGTGACTAAGCAAGTGTCTGTCTGTGGATCTTTTACTGGGTGCTTTCCATTGAGGAAAATGGTCAACAAAGACATGAATGGATTTCCAGCCAAGAAGTGTTCTGCCTTTCAGTTCTTTAAAAAAAGGGTAAGACTGTCAGCTCTTTCTCTGTGCTCTATGAGACTGCATTACAGCAGTCCTATGAGCTTTGCTATTGTTTAAGCTAATTAAATGCATGCAGGATTAGCAGTAAACCAGGTAACGTGGATAGAAAAATGCCTGCGCAGAAATTCTGCAAAAATCCATTGATAAAAATCTGAGTGAGATCATAGGGACTGCAGCTGGGTTCATCACAGGCCAAGTCTGCCTGCTTTATGCAGATATATGGTATTGTTCTCTGTCAGTAATGTCCTAATCTTTAGAACCTATAAAACTCACAAAAATACTATTTTATATTTTTCAGATTTTTTATTTATTCATTCGTTGTATTTAGTAATCTGCTGAGCAAAATCTTTAAATTGCATAGCATATTAATTTAATATAAGCTTATAATTGAAGGCCTGTCCTATAATACATGTGCAATAACAATTGCAGAACTGCTGGAGATTTTTATGTAGCTACCTGAAACGAAAGTAGGTCATGTTCAGCATATAGGGGAGAGTAGAATTACTGTACAGCATACATTTCTTGAACACTTTTCATAATCTTTGTAAATCAGCATGTTTTAAAATGATGGAACCTGTGACTTTGGGCTGTAAAGTAATTTTTGGGAACTTTTAATGAGCATTTAATCTTTATTTCCTGAGAACACACACACACTTCTTTTATTTTTAGGGTTTTACAGGTTGAATGTTTATTGTTATACTAACCCCTAACAATTTCTCAGTTGCTCGATATTGTAAAATTGTTTTTCACTGTAGTTATCTTGTGGGTTGATTTTCAGTGGGCTCACGGTACCTTTTATATTTATTGATGCATTTATTTATTGATTAACATTTTCCATTTAATTCAAGGGGTTCATTCCTTTACATTGGTGTTTCTGTAGTTCACAAACTGGAAACTCAGGGCTGGATTCAGATATCAGTGCGCGTACTGCAAGCACAGAGGTCTGTTAGTCCGCACGGAAGTGGAGAGTAACTACCTTGTCACTAACCGCTCTCATGCAGATGGTAGCGCAGTTACGCTGCTGCATGGCTGCATAACTGCATAACTGAGGGAATGCATTGCCCTGGCGGACGGATCTCTAGGCATATGGAACTTAGTTCTGTACACCTGTATATGCGTATCGTAACATCTGCCATTGCCAGAAAATCAGCCAAATTACACAAGCAGCTTGCGGAATTCGGCTGATGTTCCTAATTCCTATTCTAGACCCCAATTCTTAGGCATTATTCTAAAACCAGGCTAACTTTTTGGGATCAAGTTAAATGATAAAATTGAAAGCAAATGGTAAAGACATTCTAAGGTATCTGGCATATTTTGGTTTTCATAATGTAGCCAAATAAACTAAATTTGAAACCCGCTATTACAGGTACAGGTATGCTATAGAACATCAAACTAGTCACAACTATGGACCGGATCCAGACCCTTTCACATGTTCCATACATGTTCATCAGCACGAGAGAGGGGAGTGAACTCCTTCGGTCAGTCCCCTCTCTCATGCATCCATTAGGCAGCCTTAAGTCCCACTTGCAGATCAGCAGTCCATCCGACTGCTGATCCGCTCGTATGTGGGTGGTGACACCCACACTGTACAATTAACATGCTTCCCTCGCCCACATTAGCGAGCAGAGGGAAAGCACAGACCCTTTGGGCCTGATCCAGACCTACGCCAATGCGCTGTGCTTACTAAAGCACAGCGTATCGGCGTTCACTTTCCCCAACACTCCCCCTGTGCGGGCGTATGGCCCCTTCCTTATGCCGGCTAAAGGCTACCCTAATTTCAGCCAGCATAAGGAAGGGGCCATACACTCGCACAGGAGCGAATGGCCGCCTAGCCCGCCCTCCAGCGTATGGCCGCCTAGCACGCCCTCCCACCCTCATTAAACTAGCTCCCCCCGCCCACCTACACTAACCTGAACGTAGGGACGCTGGGGGACCCCCCCTCCAGCGTCCCTACGGTGCTGCTACGGACAACATCTGCCCGGCGCATGCGCAGATTGGCTTTTCAGCCGATCTTACGCCCACCGTCCTAGCGACGGCGGGCGTAGGTCTGGATCAGGAACTTTGATCCTAAAAGTCATAATACGTAACTAAGTTCCGGTTGTTACGTTAGTTAAAACTAACATTACAACTGAAGGTGGATGTGCCCTCCAGTTTATTCAGCCCACTTACGTACCTTGCGCGTGTAAGTGGCCAATCATTCCCATCTCTGGATCCAGCCCTATGAGATTATTGACTTATTTCAAAATTAACCTTCATCGTACATCTACATGGAAAAGGTTCATGGCTCAGTTGGTCCTGGTTCAGGCACCAAATAGATGTTTTTGATTTGTTCATGTTTTAAACTATACTTTTAATAGTGCAATTTTACTGGCACAACAGGTAAATACCTAATATAACAAAAAGAAGTCAGTATTAAAAACATGACCACTTATTCTTTAAGGCTTTTTTTTTTTTTCCCCTTTTTTTTTAAGTTTTTTTTTTTTTTTTTTTTTTTTTTACATTTTAGATTTTTGAAGTGGGACATGTTTAGTATATTAGCACAGCATTTTTTTTTTAAATAAGTACCTATGCATTAGAATGCAATAATAACATTTTGAAATGCTTAATATTTCCATAGGCATATTGGGGCTGATCCAGAGGCTCACAAAAATCAGCGTGTATCATGCATCCTTTACATCTGCTCTCAAAACATGGCTGTGATCCAAAGGTGCATGCAATAGTATCTCTGGATGCTTTGCAAGTACAGCACGCAGTGTACAGACACAAATCAGCCAAGCTCAATGCAGCTGTGTTAACAAATCTAGAGCGCAAGTGCGGGGTAGTACACTGTCATTTATACTGTACATGGAAGAGATGAATAGTGCAAATGCTTCCTAATGTGAATACACCAAACAATGTCTAACTTAGAAAAAATGATTTTTAAAAATTATTATT
>WWET01004626.1:44275-55623 GCA_011038615.1 Limnodynastes dumerilii | reverse complement strand
TATCGTGAGCTTTCTCCCGATTTAAATCAAACATGTCGAAAGATCAAATAATCGCATCAGAGTGTTTCTGGTGCGTTTATTTGACGTTTCAAAAATTGATCTGTACCATACACTAGAGCGATTACTTGCCCGATCACCCAATAATTGGGAAATCGGGCCGGTAATCGTCTAGTGTATGGACAGCTTTAGGCTATTGCTTTGCTCTAATAATGATTAAATACTCATGAGGTTTAATAATCCTTGTTTTGGCATCTAAAACTACACACACTCACAAACACATGCGCTGTTACAAATCTTATTCTGTAAGTAGTCAGCAGAGATCACTAAAATGTTTGATGGTACCAATAACTTCATAAAGTGTCTAGCAGCATTCTTTTCTGTATTAATAAAAAATAATCTCACATTATAAACACAAAAGAAGAAAAAAAACTAAGAAAAGCCAGGACTATCTTGTATCAACACTGGCATTAACAGATAAAAGTTGATAAAAATGAAAAGCTTGAAGTTTGCCATATTTACTAGAAAATTGTCACAGCCCACCAACAAACTTATCTGACACGGTCAAAGCTGGTACACACTAGCACAAACTTCCCCAGCACACAACAAAATGGTCTGGGAAAATTGTTCAAGCAGATCTTCTGACTGCACTGTGCCTTCCTTAGAGGAGCGGTACAGCATCTGTCCGGTAAGCATACAAGCAAATCAGTAAAGCATCCGTACTATGCAGTTATTGAGACGCCTTCTCACTGATTGGCTTAATAATTGTAAACCTGGCTTAACCCAATTTTTACAAACATCTGTATTCTGCAAACATTCTTAATCTTTGTTTATATAATACGTCAAAATATTATGCAGTGATGTTTGGAGAAAGCTTAACCCCTGAAGCCAACATATATCGCATTGAAAACTTACAATTTAAATACAAAAGCACCGACCGGTATGTTTTTGAAAGGGTATCAAGGGGAAGATTCAATTCTGTGCGATGTGCCTCCAGAACGGCACATTGTGCGAATCTACATCATAGATTTTATCTCACACCCCATAGAGGTACAAGATGAGATCTGTGAGGTTTGGTTACCGTAATAGACGGAAATAGGTGGACTTTGTGCCTAATCCCGTCATCACTGGGAATTGAAGCAGTCACCAAAAAAATGACCTTGCAAACACACTAAACCAAGCAGCACCCATGTGGAGACAACAAGGATAGACCATGTATACGCCACAGTTTATTAACTTTGTCAGTTAAGGCTTTTAATTTCCCTTGTCCTTAAATAATACCCTCAAAGGTATAAGACTAAAACTAAAATGGGAAAGAGAGAGTCTGAAATCAGGTTTAGGTAGCAATTTCAAAGAAATTAGGCCACAATTTAGCAAAAGATATTTTAAACCTTCATTAATATTTACATTACAAAAGTACAAAAAAAGTCACTTTTTCAAAGTCAATTTAACAAACACTGTGTGCATAAATTTCAAAGGGGTTATTATAAACAAGTAACATGACCCAGTGCTGTGTCCAGAAAAGGGCTATAAGGCAATATCCAGATGATCTGAAAGAGCAGGAGCAAGTAAATGTGGCCCTATACTGCAAACGACATGTAAAATTAAACAGACTGGTTACAAAAAGTAGATGTTCATACAACTTGTCTAACACTAATATTGCAGCGTTACATTTCGGTGAGCCAAAAGAAAAGCTTGTTATAGCCGCCAATTACACAGAGAGGTAATGTCTTGTGCCAGCTGAGTCCAGATCCCACAGGGGCTGAGCCAATGAGAATGGGCTAAAAAAAAAAAAAGATTGCACAGGGTAAATGTCCACATTAGAAATAGATCTATATACAGCAGATAAATGTTATATACTAATATACAGTGTATAAATAGTGGAATTAGTCCTTTATGTCTGTGTTACATAAACAACAGTGTGTGCAAAGCAGTATAAAATGGGAAACAATTAATAGTGCTTTTTTTTATTTTAAAGCTTAAAGTAGGTGTAGCACGTAACAGCAATGAGTTATAATGCCGAAAAGGTTAACTTTTTGTCATTCTTCTGTCTCACAGGGTTGTTAATTTTAATATGCTGACACTTCAAGTGTTTGGCCTTATAATGGAGGACAGGAGTAGCAACGGGGACAAAAGGTGAGGAGTGAGGCAGGACAAGCTTTATTACTGTTAAAATCATTTTGGCAATGATACAGCCAACATTATGGTGTATAATACTGTTATAGCGAATAGTAAAATTACTAAATTGGTTACCTTTATTAGGATTAATCTATACCATAAATATAGAATATAAGTTATGTTTATCAAAGTATACTTTTTCTACTTACACTTTGTTGATTTGCATTAAGGGCATGACATTAGATGTCTTCTAGGCACCTTTAAATATTTAATTCTTTTCGGAGTATGATTGTGTATGTACTGACAGTAGCATGAGCTTGAGAAAGCTTTTTTATTTTTTTTTTATAGCCAACTTTGAGAAGATTCCCTAAATTATTTAATCAACATGTCCTCAACGTTTGGCTAGTGTTTGTCTGGTGTGGATCAGTCAGAGTTTATCATTACCATAATGATTTATCAGCTTTCGCAGGTAATGATCAGGCGGCTATATTTATTTCACAAAGTGTGATGGCATAAAACCTTGCAGTAACCCATTGCAAGAGTAACATTTTAGCAACCCTGCTGATTCGGAAATATGCACAGTGGCATAAGCATATATTTAGACAAACACCAGATATTGTGCAGGACAAGATAAACAAAACTAGAGGATAAATTACTCCGTTCGTTGAAAACAAAACAACCTAGATACTGTAATTGTTAAGATGGCTTACATGAGGGTGCCCTAAATGATGGATGAGAAGCTGGGTGTTCATCTTTCCAGGACATCCGGTGGTTGCAAACAAGTTTTCATTGCATTTGGACCATCTAGATAAAAATCAATTAGCAGGATAGTAGAAAATATGAAATACCTGGTGTGCTTACACAGTGCCTATACTTGTGCATATGGCCTACTGCTTTACACTGGTAAGTAAACATGGACACACATCCACAACCAGCTCTGTCAAGTATTATCGTGGACATGGATCCTCAAATAATGAGTGTTACAAGAGTGGTTTGAGCTACATAACCACAAACTTTCTGACAGTTACTCTGAATATGTATTATGACTAATTATGAGCATTTAGTAAGATTACATAGCCAAACAATAGCGCAGATCTAAGAATGGAAATGCATTACAACTGCAGATTGTGAAGGGGTTTTATGACAAGGGGTAAATGAAAACTTAAATTTACGCACCTGAAATGCCTTGCTCTGTCAGCATGTACAGGCTTATTGTCTTGAGGGTAGCTGTAAAATGAATGCAAACTGATTAATCATAAGCATTTTATAATATATGCATATACTGTAGCCACATAACTATTTATAAGAAGTCACCATCATTGTTTTTATAATAATACAAAATATCATTGTAACATATTATATAAGAGAAGCGTAATAGAGGATTCTATATGCTAATAAATGAAGGCTTTTAGATCTCTAGCTCTATATGTATACATAAAGGGTAGAAAACAACTCACTATTGTACCACTTAAACCTCTGCACTGACCCAACTGCTGTTGAGAAAAATAAACTAGATTGGGTGTAGATTTATTGATTATTGGATTTATTAAATTAAATGGAATAAATATAGTTAATGGCTTATATAAGGGTGCAGAGATCTTACAACCAATGGGGTAAAACCAGAACTACGTATGCCAGCCGCTAGCATAAAAGCACCTGCGCATTCGTGCGGCAGAAGTTACGCCACGTTAACTCAGAGCACATACAGTATGGGCGTGCTTAGGCTTGTAAGTACGTGCTGCCTACACATACGTCAGTACTTACGCTGTGTAACGTTAAGGCAGGGTTCGGAAAGCATAACACGGCCAAAGTACGTACATGTAAGGGGAGTGCATAGTAAATACGCTACGCTAGGAAACGTAAGCTCTGGATTTGGCCCAATGTGCTTAAGCAGCACTAGGTATGGTAGGCCTCTGTAGGTTCACAAATAGGCCTAAACCACACTATAAATATAGAAATCAAAGGAATATAACAGTAATAGTAGCTTTAAGAAAAGGCTAAAATCACAACCCTTGGTTAACTCACACTATCCCACCTCATCGGTCTTTACTATAAACGACCATGGATAAACACAAGAATTGTAACCTAAAGCCTGAAAGCAGGAGACCATGAAGTCAAAGTCCAAGTCTCTAATAATTTGTTCTTTTAACAAACATACTACATATGTGTAACCATAAACACTAGCGCACGGAACAGATGTTCCACGTGCAAGGAAATCTGTTGCATAACATGCAGTGCTAGCATAACAGCCAATTCTGCAAACAGTCATTTTATTTTTAATTGCAATAAAGCAAAGAGCAATGTAGAATGTCAAAGGAAAAGCTGGAAACCTTAGCCCCCAAGACTTACTTTAGTCTATGTAATATTAAAAGTAGTAGATACACTACCTGGAACTAGGCATCTCCCAGATTACCCAGTCATTTCCTGCCACTGCACCTACTCGGACTGTATTTTTTAAACACCAATCTGCAGACATAAGAGGCACCTGCAGGGACTCAAGTGACAGAATGGCTTGATTTGTTGTCAAATCATAGAAACGTATGACGCCAGTCTTCTCTGCTACCATCAGCTAGAAGAAAAGGAGGACAATAAGTTACTAATTACTTATGTGTGCACATACCATGACACCATCTATTTAAACCATGCTCTCTCTCTCTCTTTACATAATCTTTTCAGAGTTCAGGAACAGCGGCGGTTGTATTTCTGATATACCAAATGACATACTGGTTCTAGCATGATGTGCACATTCTCACACTAGAATACTAAACAGTAGTTACAAAAAAAACACAGGCAAAAACGGCTACCTTGAAAGCTTCTTCTGGATGCCACACCACACTCATCCCTGGGGCACGCAGCATAAACATAGCAATTTGGCTTCCTTCAACATCCCAGATCCTTAAAAAGAAACAAAAATTAAAATATACAATGCTAAATACAATTTAGGCATCTATCTATCCTTGGTTAATAGATAAAATATACTATACATAGAACTTCTCAGCATTATATGGCCTTGAAGGCAAAAATAAAGCAAGGTTAACTAGAAAGTTTTCTTTCATTCCTTTAACATGGGTGCCTGGTCATTGCTGCAGGTTATATACAGATAGGGAAATAATATAGGCTCTCTCTCCTATTTTGCTAGAACAATATGTGCCTAATTAGTGGAGATAAAAAAAAATACGACATAACCTCTAAATTAATAGTGTGGTTTTCAGCATGCATGTTATGTGGCCATTACGTGCACACATGCATTAGCATTACAAAAGGCAAGACTAATTCCCATGAAGTCCATCTATGATGGAATATGGTCTTCTACAAATCAATGCTTTTTAACCATTCTCTTAGTTACAGAATGGGGCTTATTCTCTCATCCCAGACTTCTGTTAACTCACAGCTCAGAGCACAGATTAGATCCATTTTCTGTGCAGATGAGCAGAGACCTTTATCCTCTTGTTTTTCACCTCCTTCAATCTAATTTATTACCCCTCTGCACCGATACTTGAATTGTTTGGTACATTTGTCTGTAAACTTTGTGCCATCACTTGTACCACCCTCTGTGGTGTGTTTGTTTACTCATTTTTATGGGGTTTCTTTTATTTAAAATAAATTATAAAAATTTTATGTTTACTCATTTTTATGTTTTCATTCAATAATCCATTATAAGTTTTTAGGTTTTAAATTGTGGTCTATACTATTTCGCTTTCCTGTAACAATATCGATATATCCTCCCTTAATAAGTAAATACTGTTCAATAGTCAAACTTGGAATTACAAATCATAACGCGCCCCCCGACCCACCCCCCAAAAAACCCAAAACTATTATCCAAGTACCTGTACTTCTCAAAGAACCTATAATCGCACCCCTTGAAATATAGGCCTAAGGTCTATGTAAGCACATTGCGTTATAGTAATTATATTAAAAAAATACTAATCGTACTGAGAGAAGCAAGAACTTACACAAGAGTTAACAATTTGATTGTTCTTAAATCAAGGAGAGTCACAACAATAATACTGTAAATCAGATTATGTACATTACTTTTTATAAAGAAGGTGTATCTATGGTATTTCAACAATGGAAATGCATTTTTTAAATAAACCTCAGGATGCTATTTACAACTTAATATGCAAAATGGTGCTCAACTGCGATTACATAAATGAATGGAGTCTGTCTTGGCAATAAAATTTATGTATCACAAGAGATGTGGTTTATTTGGAGTTAAGCAAAATAAGAGCAAGCTGACCTTTTGAAAATGCTCTCAGTGTTCTTTTAGAATGTACTGGTTTTTAATATACTTGGCAATATTTTCTGGTTTGTGTCCAATGTCATAATGCTTATTCAACACTTAAGACATCATCTTGCAGATCCTAACCTGCTGACAACATTTCCCAGTCATTCAATAAACCATGTTAGGTTTTAAATTGTGATCATTAGTACATTTAAAAAGATAGAGATAGATAGAGAGAGATAGAGAGAGAGAGATAGATAGAGAGAGATAGATAGAGAGAGAGAGATAGATAGAGAGATAGATAGAGAGATAGATAGAGAGAGATAGATAGAGAGAGATAGATAGAGAGAGATAGATAGAGAGAGATAGATAGAGAGAGATAGATAGAGAGAGATAGATAGAGAGAGATAGATAGAGAGAGATAGATAGAGAGAGATAGATAGAGAGAGATAGATAGAGAGAGATAGATAGAGAGAGATAGATAGAGAGAGATAGATAGAGAGAGATAGATAGAGAGAGATAGATAGAGAGAGATAGATAGAGAGAGATAGATAGAGAGAGATAGATAGAGAGAGATAGATAGAGAGAGATAGATAGAGAGAGATAGATAGAGAGAGATAGATAGAGAGAGATAGATAGAGAGAGATAGATAGAGAGAGATAGATAGAGAGAGATAGATAGAGAGAGATAGATAGAGAGAGATAGATAGAGAGAGATAGATAGAGAGAGATAGATAGAGAGAGATAGATAGAGAGAGATAGATAGAGAGAGATAGATAGAGAGAGATAGATAGAGAGAGATAGAGAGAGAGAGATAGAGAGATAGATAGAGAGAAATATAGAGAGAGAGAGAGAGAGAGAGAGAGAGAGAGATAGATAGAGAGAGAGAGATAGAGAGAGATAGATAGAGAGAGAGAGAGAGAGAGAGATAGATAGAGAGAGATAGATAGAGAGAGATAGATAGAGAGAGATAGATAGAGAGAGATAGATAGAGAGAGATAGATAGAGAGAGATAGATAGAGAGAGATAGATAGAGAGAGATAGATAGAGAGAGATAGATAGAGAGAGATAGATAGAGAGAGATAGATAGAGAGAGATAGATAGAGAGAGATAGATAGAGAGAGATAGATAGAGAGAGATAGATAGAGAGAGATAGATAGAGAGAGATAGATAGAGAGAGATAGATAGAGAGAGATAGATAGAGAGAGATAGATAGAGAGAGATAGATAGAGAGAGATAGATAGAGAGAGATAGATAGAGAGAGATAGATAGAGAGAGATAGATAGAGAGAGATAGATAGAGAGAGATAGATAGAGAGAGATAGATAGAGAGAGGAGAGAGAGAGAGAGAGAGAGATAGATAGATAGATAGATAGATAGATAGATAGATAGATATAACAAGACATGGCCTGGCACTCTAGCCATTACTCAGTTACTAATCATGATCTTACAAAGCTTCTTAGTTTAGAAAGGTATTTGATATGTGACCCACAATTGTTACTCTAAAGTTTAGAGTTAGGACCACCTAACAGAGAAGCCTTGTAAGTGGCGGGTGGCTTATATCACATATCTGCAGATATTTTTTTTTACTAATTCTCTGACTTTTATTTTAAAGATAGAAGATCATGATTGGTAACTGAGTAATGGCTAGAGTGCCAGGCCATGTCTTGTTTTTTGTGCAAATTCCCCTTGTCCTGTGCACCTGTAAAATAAATTACTGTATAAACTGATTTGTATCAACCTCTATCTTGGATGTGTTTGTTTTTTTTGTTTGTTTTTTTTTATCCGGATGTTCTCCCCAGGGCACTGTTTAATCTTACCAGTGTCTGTCCTCCAATTAGCTGTGCAAGCTTTCTGGCAATGCTGTGCCATTGTCTAGCAGCAGAAAGTCTGTACAGCCCCTCAGAGAACAGACTCTATTAGCTGAGACTCAATACAGTAACTGCAGCATGACCTTAGGTGAAGTCCGTCAACATCATCTATTGCAAAAAAGCACACTGCGGAGAAGTAAAGCAAGAGATGAGGGAAGACAGCAAAGGTAATGTAATCATGAGAGGGATTTTAAATAGAGAGGTTGGGGAATAGATGTTTGTAGACACACAAAGGTGCTGGTGGGGAATTTGATGACTGGAAACACAAGAGGGGAGATTGTGATTTATTAATTAGGTAATGTTGAGTATTTTACTATTCTATGGATCAGTAATGTCACTATTGGAATGCTGGAGACACACAAGGGGGTAAATTGCATGACTGAAGACACACAAGTAGTGGGGGAGATTGGACCTACTTCAGCTTGCACAAATGTGTATTTGTGGGGAGGTGTCAGTGGATAATAGCAAGCACTCTTAAGGTTGCACTTTTGTATTATGGTTACAAATAGGTTTTCTCCTTCTTATGAAGGAGACCTCCTTCCTTTTTTTCAGCATTGAGATTACAAGATGTTATTCCAGGACGCAGCATGTATTGTAAAGTGGTCAATAGGGATAGTGTGTATTGTATGCCAGTCACTAGATTACAGTCTGTATTGTACATTAGTGACTGATTTTCTTTTATTGTGGTTGTTAAACACAGAGGGTGTTAAAATGTTACATTGTTAAAAATAAGGACACAAATTTAGAGATTGCAGGGGGCATCGAACACACTAGCATCTGTCTCTGTGCATCCGCGAGTTTGTCGTGACAAACAGAACGGTAGATTATTCACCTTGTAATATGGTATCCTCTACTCCTCCTCAACACCACATCTGGGTAATTCATCCCCTCTGCAGCCAGACAGGAACAAAGAAGACATGGGCCATATATAAGATGCCCACCTCCGGTTTCCTGTGTCTTCCTACATCATATATCTTAAAAATATACAATCTCAGGCAGTGCATAAACAACATACATAGGGCTGGGAATATATGTGCTGACATGGAGGAGAAGAGGAAACCATATTACCAGGAGAATAATCTACCAATTCCTCCACATCCTGCCATGTCAGCACTACATCTGGGTCAAACCAAAGCAGTTCAATATCATTGGGTGGGCAAGCCATAAAAAACAACAATACCAAAAGACCACCAGCACAATTTAATAATGAAACTACTTATATTATGTCAAACAATATCACTTAACACATGCCTGAAAAAGCTTGCATCAGCTGAAGAAAGAGCATCTATTCTATAAAGCTTGGAAAAAGTAGGGGTCCACGACCAACCTGCCCTTTGCAAAGTTCTTTTATAGAGAATACCTCTTTTTCAGTCCATGACGTAGCAAGTAACTTAGTAATTTAGGCATCTCTTGGCCTTTTATCTCATAAGCTTTAGAGATGCAACATCTAGTCCATCTAGCCATTGAGTTTTTGGAAGCTGGCCCTCCTTTATTTGAACCTTCCATAAAGACAAATAATTGTTTAGTTTTCCTGAACTCAGATGTTTCCTGTACATAAATAGTTAGATCTCTAACCAAGTCCAGACAATTAATGTTTCTTCTTTGGGGTTACTTGGGTTTGGACAGAGAGAAGGTAAAGAAATTTCCTGATTCAAATAAAAATTGGAGACTACTTTAGGTAAGAACTTAGGACCTGATTCACACTTAAGAATTCTTATGATTTTAGGTGCGTATATTTAAGAACGGATGCAGTGCGCATGTGTAGTAACTTTTCTAAGCTATAGGCGTTGGACTTAAGTTCGCAAATTCCGTGCTTATTCACTACGAACCTAAAATCTCTAGGTTTGTAGTAACATACGCAAAAATGGCCGTTCCATGCATAATGAACTCGGCAGATACGAAGACTTGGGTGGAGAGAGGCATTTAAATGACCAAATGAAGACGCGGTTATGCAGTTCCTAAGTAGACGCCCTATGCATTCAAATGCGAACCTACAGTTAACGGAGCCCTATGGCATTCTTAAGTCACAAAAGAACCTGAAAACCGGGGGGCGTGCCGAGGGAGTTTCATTGCCATTAGTTGCGTATATTTAGGAACCTATCGCGTTCTTAAGTGTGAATCAGGTCCTTAGAGTTCATCTTTAACACCACTTTATCTGGGAAGAAGTTAAGATAGGGATTTTCTGTCCACAACGCCTGAACTTCAGATATGAATGTGATTGCCACTAGTAAGAGAACCTTCCAAGTCAGCATACTCAGCTGAACCTCAGTCAATGGTTCAAAAGGAGGTTTGGTTAAAACATCAAGGACTAGATTCAAATCCCAAGGTGCGAAAACTCGGGTTTACTTTCTTTGATGCTTGAAAGAAGCATACTTATTCTTAGTTAAATTTTAATCAAAGAAAGCACTCAATGCAGAATCTTGAATCTTTAGCAAGCTGGTTGTCAGACCTTTCTGTGGTCCAGTTTGAAGAAATTGTAATATTAATGGAATACTTGAGTTGGAGGTACCTACTTTATTACACCAAGAGACAAAGATTTTCCAGAATCTATGATGTTTTACAAGTAGTAATTTTTAGAGAATCCTTGTTCCATTAGGGCTTCTAAATAAGTATGCCATCAATTTCAGAGAGCCTGGATCTAGTTGAATCATCTGTCCCTGGGATAGCAGATCCATCCATAATGGACTGTCTCTCTATTGCCAATTGTACGACCTTGGCAAACCACAGTGTTTGTGGCCAAAAGGGCAGAATTGTTATCACTAGACATAGGATTATATGCATTTGCATGTTTGCATATGCAAATGCATAAAACACTATTTTTATAGCGTAATTGCATATTTGAGTACTTTTTCATTGACAGTGCTTATTTCAGTAGTTAAATGTGTTAGGCGTGTTGTATTATGCGGGAACGGTGGCAGGCTGCAGCCAGTGACGTGCGCCTCACACGCACTCGGCAAGCGCACTGAACCCGATCTGCTGGCTCGCACTAGGCAAAAGCATTGGTGGGATGCGTGGGGGGTTTGTTAACCTACGAAAATCTTATTTTTGTTGAAATGATGCCGCCAGTGAAAAAAAATACCCAGACTTTAATGGAATCTTGGATAAAAAATTACCCAGGCCAATTTACCACTGATGGCGCTGT
>WWET01004626.1:0-37459 GCA_011038615.1 Limnodynastes dumerilii | reverse complement strand
AGTGGAGTGGGGTTCCCCCCCCAATGTCTCCTTAGATTAGAACACAATTACAAAAAATGGACTTGGAACTAGACTGGTTATATCCAGCATGTTATATATAAAAACACAGAATGTCAGAAAAGAGCCGATATATTTTTTTTTTGTATGAAGTGGGGTTCCCCCCCCAATGTCTCCATACATTAGAACACAATTACAAAAAATGGACTTGGAACTAGACTGGTTATATCCAGCATGTTATATATAAAAACACAGAATGTCAAAGAAGAAAAGAGCCACTTGATCCACCCAGTCTGACCAATTTTTATTTTTAAACAATACAAACACTAGACTCTATTTGACCATTAATTTAATACAAGATAAGGATACCTTTATATTTATCCCATACATGTTTAAATAGGTCTACTTAGCCATCTCAGATTGGAGGCTATTTCATGTATCAACTACCCTTTCTGTAAAGTAATTTTTATGCTCTCGAAACCTACCAGCCTCCAAATAAAATACACATCCTCTTGTTCTAATACATCTCTTCCCTTGAAAAACTTGATCCTGCTGTACCTGGTTAAAATCCTTGATATTTTTGAAAGTTGTTATAATCCCTTTTCTGCTCCAAGCTATATCTATCTATCTATCTATATAATGTTATCATGAATGTTGCATGAAACATATCATGTCTAATTAATACCTCACTTCATGGGCATAACCAACCAAAGCAAAAAAGCTTGGCTTTTTCTTTTTTTAAAGTATAGAAATAAAATTAAATTACTGTCCCAGGATGAATACCATGAATAAAAGCAATAGAACGGTTAGTCAAAAAAAGCATATATGATGTGTTAAAATAAACTTCAGTAACATCAAGCACTGCCATGTCTGCAACTGTCCCGACATCCTCAGGATGGATATAGCTGTCAATGCTATTACAGTAAAAATGTCAAAATATAACTACAATTATGTAGATAGCAGGGATGACAATGATATCCCGTGCAATGAAACATACTAAACCCTGCAGCTATAAGAGCATACCTATTAGTAAGTTTTGTAGAAAATACATTTTATAGAATGGGTAATATATGAAAAATATGAAACTGGATGTCCAAAGTAAAGAAGCTGTTTGACTAAAGAATAGTTTTATTAGTGGTATAACATAAGAGCTATGGTTAACAAGCTATAATATTTCAAAGATGTTATAAAAATTACCTTAGGTGAGGATTCAAAACATCACACCTAGTTGCTGGACTCCATGCTATGGCATCAACTCTTCCCTTATGATGAAACGTTTTAAGAATCTTGAACTCAATGCCATTAACAGCAGTGTCTTCTTCCTGTAAATTGCACACAACATTACTTGAAAAATATAAAGGTGAGGAAGTGGAGTTACCACAATACACTCCTTTCTACATATCACACACACATTGTTTGACTCGTGTGAGCAGATCCTAGCTTAAATTGACTACCTTCAAATAACAAGACATACGACATATCATCAAAACATAGTTACCAGATCCTATTGGCTGCAAATACTACAACCCTTAGGTTGCTGCAATTTAACGAAACGAGACTGTTCTGTCTAGCACAGGTCATCCACGTTACTACAGCAGTTTGATTTCTACTGCACAGGAAAAGCAGACGATTGTGCAGTTGCTGCAGTGCTGTAACTTAGATGATGGAACAGACTTAAGGAAAATAAAGTAGGACACAGAGCCAAACTGAGGGAAAACAGCATTGGTACTTTGGACAAGAGACCGATTATACGGTGAGTTTCCAGAGGCTAATTATTAGAAACTTATGAATAAAACTCATTTAGATACTGCCAGGATTTAAAACTTCAATGTGATCTTAAATGACAAAATATTTAGCAATTATATTTCATTCTAACATATTTCTGCTATTGCCACAAATGAGTGAGCCTTCCTTCACTGAAGAACAATTGTATAGTCCCTAGCTTTTCATCAGTTTTTTTAAAACTTTATTTAAAACATCACTTAGGTGGGTGAACCAACTTTGATTAGTTGCACCACGGTTCTCCAGAACACCTGATAGCTGTAAAATGCATAGGAGCTACAGATAAGGGACTAGATTTACTAAGCTGTGGGAAAGGAAAAGTGAATATGTTGCTCATAGTAAGCAATCAGATTCTAGCTCTCACATTCCTTTCACATACTAGAAAAGGTCAGCTATCTGACTCGTTGCTATGGGCAACATCTCCACTTTCCCTTAGTAAATATGGCCCTAAGACTCAAACATATTTACTGTTCGTTGCTTCTTTCCGAATTGAAAAAAAAAGCTGAAAAAAAGTTATATAATTATTAATGTTTAATTTAAATTAAAATACATACCAGGCAATGGATGCAACTTATTATCAATTCTAGTAGCAGCTAATAAATATTTGCGGTCCAACTATGAGATTATTATTATTATTTTTTTATCATTACAGTGGATTTTTTCAGCTCAGCCAAATTCAGATATTATTATCATAAAAGTGACAACAAATTCCTTGTGTATATAAAGTGCATATAATAAGTGGTTGGTTTTTATGAGCAAAAAAGCAATGAATGGCAAAATGTTTAATAGGGATTCAGTTGGGAGAAATCGTGAAACAAGTGAATATAGGTCAGTGCAATTTTGTTGATGAATTTTTTTTAGGTGTACTTTTATTGGAGTATTTGTTACCATAGCTGTATTCAGTCTTATCCATCTATTGGATCCTCCACACTGAAGCGATGGGACTACACAGACACAAACATATTAACAGGTTCGCCATTGCTAATTATATACTCCATAATAAACCCCTTAACAGTGCTGAAATTATTCCTCATAATGGGGCACTATATGCCCCATAATGTAGCTCTTCTCTACATTGTTTCAGATGCCAGGATCATATATCTAATCCCTGTGACCTGACAAAAAAGGATTTGTCAGTAGAATTTTCACATCTAATAAATTCTTCTGCTATTCCCCAATTAATTGTAGTACGACAATGTTCAGATATACAGAATGATATGTATGTGGACAGTTCAAATATATCTAATTGCACCAGCACTTATGTCTTATTTGAATCCTCTCCGTGGCCTGCGCTACCGAATACCTTACTGTTAGTCTTACATGTCTTCCTCTCAAAAAAAAAAAAACCAAACACAACAATTCCCTTCATCCAAAAGAAGCTACTTTGACATCCTCTTTTATGAACAGTAAATCCCCCAATCTTGGATCCCAGAACTGTTCAACACTTCCAGATCCAAGTGGTTTGTAACTGAATCAAGCAACCAGTCTCCTACACTGATTTTTGGTGTTGCCAAAACCAGACAATCAAATTTGAGGACATAGAAATTTCCTTGCCAAACTTTATTTGGAATTGTGCTCTATTACAGAGTATCTGAACCACAGTCCTCAGACGCCACTATCAGTGCAACTTTTCACATGTGTCAGTCAGAATATATGTCTGTGCTCCAGCAAAGAGACGACATGTAAAACATGCATTGTTAGTGGTACTTTAGGTTTGTGGTCGAGAGTCCCTGTTCTAATCTACACACCTGAAATACTCCCAATAAAAATACATCTAATAGAAAAAAAAAAGTCATTAACAAAACTGCACTGACAAACATTCACTTCTTTCACTATTTCTCCCAATATCTGTGCCTTTAACTATTATGTAATGTGAACCTGACTCCTTTAAGAGGGTCTATGAAATTTTCAGTCCACTATCTTGTGATTTTAACTAATAAATCACCTCTATACACAATTCAGTTACATTTACACATCATTTCCACCACTAAAGAGAGAATATTTTCAGGCTGGGGCGTGGTGGAAAAGATTTTCTTTTGACTCGAATTATACCTCACAGTAGTGTATCCTGTTTACATGATTATGCTACAGGCAGTGGGCCCGATTCAATTATCTAAAAATCGTTCGCCGGCATATTTTTAACGCTATTTTTTTTAAAATTACGGCCGATATTTTTTTTTTACTATTCAATTATTTTTTTGCGTTAAAAATACGCCGGTTTTTTAACGATATTGTTAATATCAGGAGGTGATTTGTGACGTTCAGAGGTTTTTGTTTTTTTCCCGTTAAATGTTTTTCCCGCTGGCTGCTGTTTTAGCGCAGCGATTGCGTTGGAAAAAAATACGACGCCTTCGCCGGCAGTTGAACGGTAAAAAAATAATTGAATCAACGAATTTTTACCGTTCAATTGCCGGCGAAGGCGTTTCTGAACGTCGCAAATCACCTCCTGCTAGCAGGAAGTACCTGGCGCTAATGACAGGTTATTAGCCAGTCTGAAATATCGTGAGAATGTTATTTCAGACACTGGCCAATAACCTGTTTTTTTTTTCTCCGTTAAATTTTTTTCCGCTGGCTGCTGTTTTAGCACAGTAGTAAAAAAAATAATTGAATATGCAAATTTTTACCGTTCAAATGCCGGCGAAGTTGTCGTATTTTTTCCCCGACGCCATCTTTTTTAAAACATCGCTGGCAATTGAATCGGGCCCAGTGTATTCCATTTATATGACTAGCAAAGCAGTAATGAACTAGTCCATATGATCATGGCATGAACTGTAATGCTCCAGAACTCTCTATACATGTCCCTTGTTAAACAATTTGCAACCTTAGTGGACTTAACATCTACTTTTTTGTGGACTGTAAATAGAGTGTGGACCTCAAGTATTTCATAATGTCTAGACTTGTTTTATTACTATTTCTTTCCCACCAACAATAATGTTTTGCAGAGTAAGATGGCAATTAAAAGAAATGTTCATGAGAAATAATAGCACTATAAGCGTGCATACAAAAAAAACTGCAATTCGATATTTTCATTGAAAATGTGTTATACAGTTTATTATTCATGTTTCTATATTAAAACATTCTGGGCCATATCCAGACCTCCGATACACTTTTGCTCTTTGAAGCATCCAGCTCCGCTGTCGGAATTTAATCCAGGACAGTGTTTTGGATCCAGATCCGTAATAAAAAAGCAGCTCCGGCGCATGTGCTGTTTTCCAAAAGGGAGCATGGAGCCATGGTGTCATCCTGCGTGTGTGCAGAGGAGAGGTCAGAAGACTACAGTAGGTGGGTGAGTGGACAATTTAGGAGAGGAAATCAAGGTGTATATGTATATTTTAACTAAAACAGACAACGACCCTTATAAGCTAATATTCCTGCAGCTCATGTAAAGGCAAATTCTTTGGTTTGGCTAATTTATTCAAAATTATGATTATGATTATACAAAGGCTTGTGTTTTAAACAGTATTTTCTGGGAATAAGAAACATAATAAAAAAAGTGAAGTAAAATGTACAAGTGATTTAAGAATTGCTGTGTTCTCCTCCAATAAAATGTCACGTTGATGTGTACAGGTACATAGCAGACAGTGTACTTTTGGCTTAAACATCTTTAACTGCAACTATTTATTAATAATTTATGACCAGTGTTGACCAGTATTCATGATGATATCATCATTTTTTTTAAGTCATCGAAATCCTTCAGTTGTCACTTAATAGTAATTTATGTTGAGGGAAAAGAGTTACATAAAGAAAAAGTGTTCTAGTAGTATATAAAAAGGTGATTTTCTGCTATGTGCATTAAGGGTCTTTAAGAACATTGGGCCAGATCCAGACTTAATAACTAATTTCCGCATGCTGCATGCGTAAATCTGGCTGTAAGAATGCACTGCGCATGCACGCTGCAGAGGTTACGTATCGTAACGGACATCCCTATGCAAGTCGATGATACGCATTGGGGAGGAGGGAGGTATGTAAATTGTACAGTATGGGCAGGTTCATGCACTTACGTATGACAAGACGATACGTATGATAAGAGATACACAAGGAAAAGCTACGGCAGGGTTTTAAACTTGTAAAAAAGCTAAGTTACGAGCGTGCAAGGGGAGTGCATTATACTTTGTAGTGCGTAACTCCGGTAGGCTTGCGTACGTAAGTCTGGATCTGGCCCATTGTACCTTTAAATATTGCTGGTAAAATTGAAGATAAAAAGCTATTCTGAAATGAAATATACTCTTATTCTCTACAACTGTCCCACTTTCAGAATAGTTTTTGCAGGTTCACTTCCCTACTAACCTTAAATTGTAATGATTTAGAACTATTTCAGGAACACATGTAATATAACATAAGCTATAGTATTTTAGGAAGAAATCTTAGCATGCATATGTTCAAGCAATATGGAAAACAGAATGCTTTAGCAGGGCTATTAAAAAGTCCTAGCAGTGGGAATACATCTTGGAATGGGCTTAGAGCCCATTGGAGGTCCACATGGCGCTGATTCAGAAGCACGCGCAAATCAGCATAAAAATAAAAATCATGGGCGGGATGTATACATTTCAAGCCAAAGACACACGCAACAATACTCCTGGAAGACAATACAATTACGGCATGTAGCATACAGGCACAAAGCAGCCAAGCTCAGTGCAGCTGCGTAACCCTATGTTATACAGAGTGTGCAAGTGCAGGGTAGTACACTAATGCATACTAGAATTGGAGGTTATGAGTGCAAGCATTTCTGCTGCCATTTAAATGCACAAAAACAATATCAAAGAATTTAGACATAAAATACTTTACAAAATACTCTACACAATGACCTTGCAACAAATTCATAACTTTGTATTGTGTTTGAAGTAGGATATTCATTCGCAAGAAATGGGTGGTGGAATGTCAGCCCTCCAGACTTCGGACCGGATCCAGACCCCCGCGTGCTTTCCGTGCGCGCGGGGGTCTGAGATTACGCGAGACAGAGGGGAGTGCACACCCCCTGTCACTCCCCTCTGTCGTGCGGGCTTTATGGCAGCTTACGCTGCTATAAGCCTGCCTTAACGGCGTAACATCTGGAGGGCGCACGCGTGCGTAAATCACCTGACGATCTTAAATCTGGAATCCGGTCCTTCATCATGACCTGTGGCTAGTGCAAATGGTCTGCTCTGGAACAGGTGCACTTACTTTGGTACGCCCTTGCAGTACAATGACTATGTGCCTCCATCCCTTCTCTCCCACGACCCACCTTTCAGGCGTAGTGCGAGTTGCACTCAGGGTTGAATCAGGTGCGATTGCTTGCACACAGTTTTCTGAGCTTGCACAGTTTTTGCTATGCCAAAGCTCAACAAATGTATTATTAGTCTAGAAGCCAGCATGCACAGCGAGAAAAGAAGAATCACTTTGGGCGCATTCTCCTTTGCCACCATTTCAGTTGGAAAGTGAAAAACGGAAAGTGAAATTAAACTATAAATAAACCACTGGCTCCCATTAAATCTCACATAAGCTTAGGTACAGAAATATGCATAAGGCTGGTCGTCCACTGCAAGCGACTTTGAGCGACTAACAGGTAGCGCGTAGGAGCGACTAATCCCAATGCACAGAACCTTGCTCGCAGGCGTCCACTACAAGCGACTAGCGACTGATCCCTCAGAATTTGCAGCATCTAGTGGTTATTTCTGCATATGGGCACATTCCCACTCTACAGAGGACAGGGACAGACTAAATTATTATTAACAAATCACCATGCAGGTGGTGGAATTAATTAATCCCTTTTTGAAAGTATTGGATTAACCCAACATGATCTAATTGTATAGATTTGATAGGGACTTTCCATAAAGTATATTTCCTCTGCATCCATTTTACAAAATGACTGAAACACCTGTTGAAAACTGCTATAATATTCTACCCAGTCGCCTGACTACAGTGGACGACCTCAGTCGCTCCTAGTCGCCTATAGTCGCTCCAACTGTTAGTCACTCAAAGTCGCTTGTAGTGGATGACCAGCCTAAGTGCAGGTAGCTGTTAATAGTACCACACAAAGGACCGTATCCAGACTTACTACAAGGGTGCGTTTTCCAATGCTAGTTGCTTTTCGAAAACCGCTAATGTGCTGCTTTTCAGGATGAATCTGGATCCAAAATGCCATTCTAATTGAAAGTCAGGGTGAGATGCACTTATGCTTTGTGGGAGGAGGGATGGATGCAAATATGCATGTCTACTATCCAGCATTCTACATTGTCCACATTAACAAGGGAATAGTGAAGAAAAGTTAAGGTAGGGTTCTTGGTGTGTAACTCTGTAAAAGTGATGGGAAGGGCTAGTCTGAATCCAGCCCATATTTACCATATTCCAATATGCTGTCAATATTGCAGCCAACACATAGACAATAAACAATGACAACACAGCACTTTGATAGCAATTGTTTTTGTGCAAGAAAACCCAATAGATGTATAAATCAATAGTTATAATCATAGTTGTCAACTCTCCCTGAATATCATTAATGGCACTACATTAGAACCTAATGAGGAGGAAAGGGATCTAGGAGTCCTTATTTCATAGGACTTAAAGGTAACCAAGCAATGTAACAAAGCAATGAGAAAGGCAAGTCAGATGCTTGGTTACATAGGGAGAGGAATTAGTAGCAGAAAGAGGGAAGTAGTGATTCCCCTTTACAGATCATTGGTACGACCTCACATAGAATACTGTGTTCAGTTCTGGAGGCCATATCTCCAGAAAGACAAATACATGAGAGACTGTGCAAAGAAGAGCAACTAAAATGGTCCATGGCCTTTGTAACAAATCATACCAAGAAAGGCTAGAGGAACTAAACATGTATAGCTTGGAGCTGAGAAGGGAGAGGGAGATATGATAGCAGCTTTCACATATATCAAGGGTTGTGAGGAAATGTGCAGAAAAATAATTTCACTGAAAGGGTGATAGATAAGTGGAATAACCTCCCATCTGAGGTGGTTGAGGCCAATACAGTAGAACAGTTTAAAGATGCTTGGAATAAATATAAATATATCCTAAATCTCAAATTGAGGGTAAATAGCATCTAAGGTCAGTATAGCTTTAAATAAACAACTGGGCAGACGGGATGGGCCATGTGGCTCTTATCTGTTATCACTGTCTTTGTTTCTATATCAGGGAAACACCCTGAAGAGTGGGTGATCTCCCTTAATCTGATTCAGTTCCTGAAGTGATTGCCATATGATGCAAACATTTTGAAATTGTCCTGTTCCCTTGCATTGAGGTCTAAGGAGATGGTTATTTTCATGGAGGAAGATATAATCAAAAAGTGGAAGTACTTTAAGACAGCATGGCTTTCATAATGGAAATGACACATTCCCCTCCGCTCACCTATGTAATATTTAAAAACAATTGTGCACCTACCTGAAAACGACAAGAAGCAATAACAACGTAATCGTTCCCGCCATAAGCAATTAATGAGCCCAAACCCCCAGAGTCAAAGGGATTAAATTCTACCACATGTACATAGTCTTCACAGTTCACTGTGTATGTAGCATTTCGGGTTGAATCTTGCTTCATTCTGAAGGTTTTTCCCTAAAAACGGAAAGAGAAATAAAAAAATCTGTCATCTACGGGGATCTTCACAATCAGACCACCGGACAAGATCCACAATGCAGCTTTTGACATTATTTTCATGCATTCAGATTTCGTCCACTATTGCAATCCATGCATTCAGATGCAAACAGTTTAAAAGAGGTAAGAAGACAGCAGCAAGATTTCACAAATACAGTTTTAACTAAGGGAGACCACAAGAAGAGATTTTCTGGATGTGTTTGGCCTTAAATCTTCCATTTTTTTTAATCCTATGATAACAGCTATTTTAAAAAAATATCCAGTTGTTGGCACAATTTTGAAAAACACTATTTATTTAGCTTTTTCAAATGTTATTGGCATGCCACTGGTATAACAATGCACTGGTGTAAAAGTGTTCACATTCAATAATTTAGAACGAACGGATACAGAAAACTCATTCTACTGTTCTTTAGTTTTTTCTAACCCACGGATGAAAAGCAAAGATAAACATAAAAATATAATGGCATGACTGTATACTAATTTAGTTGCCTACTAAATTTAAAAGCGGTAACAGACAGAAATGATATATGCATTTCATTTAAAGTATGGAATTTGAGATCCAGAGTTCCGTAGATGGGAGAGGAGTTTACACTACCCTCCCACTGTGGATGAAACGTAAGGGCTTTTGAATGTCCTTGACATATGATTACTATTCCACAGCCCACCCAACATGCGTGCATCATAAGCATGGTGAGTTTTCTCGCCTGTTGTACAGAGACAGGATTCCTTTACACTGCGCATGCACAGTACAGACAATTAGGAGACTTGCGTACAATATTGTTATTAGCTCTGCATCCAGTCCTAAGTCTGTTATTTGCTAGTGTACATGAATATGTGCAGCATTTTTTTATGTGAGTATAAAGTTAAAAAATGTTTTTCAATATATTATTATATTAGCAGTTCCACATCAAAAGTTGGCTGCTGTGTTTTGTGTTAATCAATGTATAATATTGTGTGAAACATGCACATCATGACCACATGCCAACTTAAAATTTTATAAAATCCACCCAGTTTTAAAAATTTGTCACTATTTCTTACATTTACATTAGAAGTCGGGCAGGTGCAATTTCATACACCTAAAAAAAAAGGTTTATATATACATTTTGCAACTAAAGTTGGCCACAAAGATAATCAGGACAATAAAATGTCACATTTATGCTTAACAAAAAAACAAGCAAATCTCATGTATATACTTAATAAAAAAACGTGTTGGGAAAAGCCTGCCAGACAATTGGGACTGCAATAATTATTGGATCAAACAGCTGGAAAATCCAATCAGACCGCACAATAAAAATATTGTTTATGGCTGCTTTCCATCAGAAGCAACTGATCGTGATTCTTCACACACTGGAGCTGATCCAGAGCGACATTTGCACCTATTTTTTGGTGAATGCGCAGTGGAATTCCACACTTTACAAATGCAGAACAGGAATGAGATCAGAAAGTCAGACACATAAGACTACCCACCTACATGTGTTTGCTTCAACAATATTCCACAATATTTAAATGAGAAAGTAGGGGGATTAGTGCTTCTACAAAGGGCAGTAGCAGTCTGACTTCCCTGCGCTTTCTCCAAATTCCTGCACCAGCTCAAGACAGTGGCCATATTCAAGCATTAAATGGCCCTATGAATAATGAATGTATATTTTAAACTGAGGATATATATTTTTAAGGGGTGTTATTGGACTTTGAATATTAAAAAAAAACCCTGTTTGAAACATGTAAACTTGTGTAGGATTCTGCATTACACCTGGCAGCCTCTGCCCATACAAATCTATTTGTGTGTTTCAAATGAGTGCCCATTTTCAGTACATCCTATCCAGAGTTGGAACTTTTGGAACTCTGGATAGAGTGCCCGCGCTTTGAACTGCAGATTTTGTTTTCGCTGCGCAAAAACTTTGGATCAGATCTACTGTCAATTATTACATGGTAAAATCCATATTCTGCACTGCTCTACATAACTGATTAAAAAAACAATTAAGTGAAGCTGGGATTTTTAGTAAGAAAATAAATATTAAGAAACATCAAGTACATGTGAACAGGAAGAACGTTCCCGTCATACACACCGTACTCAGGCTCTCCTGCCAACAGATTTGTAGTGTCTCACCTGTGACTAAATCATCTTCAGCTAAGGTACCCTGTACTTATACTGCATGGGAAACAGCACCTGTGTGAGAAAGCTAGATCCCCCCTCTCTGAAAGAACCTTTTGGCCCCCCTGCTGGCCAGGTAATGAAGTGGAGGGGTATTTAGCCAGCTCACAGTGGTTTCTAGATGATCCCCTTTTCTAAAATGACCTTTTGTGCCCCAGAGTGCTGGGTCACTTTGAGTGATGGGATTTAGCCAGCTCTGGGAAAGATAGCACAGAAGTAATGTGATTTTTTATAAGTTAAATAAATCTTACTTTACAACCACACATGCCCCCCTGTGCACACATGCTACAGCCTCACATTAACTCCCTCTGCCCACATGCTGCTGCCACACATTAACCTCTCCCCCCTCTCCTTACCCACATGCTACAACCTGTGCCCACATGTTTTAACCACACATTACCCCCTGCGCCCACATGCTACAGCCACACATGCCCCCTGTGCACGCATGCTTTACTCGCATGTCACCTGTGCCCACATGCAACCATCTCCCAGTTACCCTCAAATCACCTAATTTTTGTACCTTTTCTCGACACCAGAAAAATTTCCAATAGCCAGCCTGCAGCTCTCTCCAGAACACACAGGAGACAGGAAGTGGAAGATTTCCAGCAGCCCCCGAAATCTGTACCATGTGACTGCTGCAGTCACATGACCTGGTGACGTCTGAAGGTACCTCTACTGAAGGGGATTTAGCCAGAGGTAGCTAAATCCACTTGTAACAGCGCTGGCGATCTTCTACATCCGGGTTTTTGGGTCGCGCACTCTGATTGGCTGGATAAGCAATGACGCGCCAGCATTTAAAAATCTTGTTATGTAGCGAATGATGCAGAGCTGTTTGTCAATCTTTGCCTCAGAGGTTGGTCCCTGGTCGTGATATCGGAGTTCTGTGGTGACCCTCTAAGGTTTGCTATATCCCCAACTCTATTTGTCATTCACGCAGTATCCACTTGTCAAAACAGCTAATGGGCAAGAAATAGTTTTACAAACACTACTTTGTGTATATGGTTTATTCTAACAGTGGTTATTGAAATACAACTAGACCGATAGCCTTAATTTATTTTAAATCACATGGTTGGGATATATTCCACCTGCAACATAAAATGTTATATTGTAGGAAAGCTTTGTGTTGGGGGGGAGCGCGCAATCCTGCTGCCTTGCTGACAAGTCTTTTCTTACAGGTTAATGATGGCTTCCTATCGGCAACATATCCAGAATATGATTAAAAGCTTCAGACTGCAACGGCATCTTGTGTGCCCGTGTGAGAGAACCACTGTATGCAGTGCAGATGACATGTTATGTACCTTGCAATTGGTTATGGCAGAAACAAATAAAAAAGTAGGTTTTTGAACCACCGTTTCTAGATATGTGAATCCAGACAGCAATTTTGTGGTAGTTTAAGCTCTTATTTGAAAGTTTAGTCTCTTGGGCAATACAGTTGCTTCTATATCCTTCCATTTATAACATTCCAATAGCTTGTATTCTGTGAGGGAGCTTCCAGAACGTAAAAATGTATTAAGCCTGGTACCTGTGAATTATGATTTATTTATTTCATTATTAATAACTTAATTTTGGGAATAAAACTGCAAGAAAAGAGGCTCAGCAGTAGTTGTCATCAATAAAAGGTTTCAAACACTTTTGCCTGTTGTTAAATAAAGGTTACTATGAACAATGAACTTCCACCCATGTCCCAAAATTAGAAATATAAGGGGAAAAAGTTGTTCGTTAATGGTATTGCATAATATCTGTGTGGTATGTAAGAAGGGTTAATGACTAGTTAGAGGGTGTGTATCTCTCCATGCCTGCCAACAGAAATAATGGTACTGGTACACTAATATTTATTTTGTTCTTTCATTGTATTGTTCATAGAGCTGCAGCAGCAGCCTGCTACAATGTATTCGTAGCATGCCATGACTCTGTATATGAAACTGCCAGGGAGTAGTAGTAGTGATGAGGTTTGACTGGAGCAGCTATACAGGAGTATAGATAACATTTCTGACCCACCTCCACTGCTAATATACTGTAACAGGGCTGTGGTCCTGTGATTGAAGCTGGCAGGGGGTCCAGAGTGTGGCCTCTAGTTCAAAAACTCTGGTGCTTGGTATGATCACGTCAGAGGAAAACTGAATCGTGAAATAACTGAATCGGGTAGACAAACATTGATAAATTTTGTTATCTTGTCTGAAGAGTTTTAAGGGAATGCTTAAAGGCTAGAGGGAATTCTTAATGGGCGAGGAAGGTTATCTCAGAGAGTGGGTACAGCTCAGGTGAACACCTGTAATCAGAAATCGGAGCATTTGTTTAGAGGACACAGCTGTAGATCCTGGGAAGATCTGAGAGCAAAGTGGCCTATATCGAGATGAGTATAGAAAAAAAATACAGGAAGCCAATGTAGAGACTGATGATACTGAACCAGCTCTAGAAGTGTGTTTTGCAAGGATTATCAGTCTAGCTGATATGTGCAATATAGACTCTAGGGGGGTAATTTTATAATGTGAAAGTCTTATAAGGAGGGCATTGCAATAATCAGTGTGGGAGATGAGCGTTTTTGTAGTATCTTGTGTGAGCTGTTCTGGAAATGTTGTTTGGATGTATGTGACAAGATTTAGAAACTGTGTGGTAAATAAAGGACAGCTCAAAGTAAAGAGTAACACCTAAGCGTCGAACTTTGAGTAATGATTATTTGGATAGGTAGATTTTCTATTATCTGCATAGAGATGATACTGAAATACAAATTACTTTATTAGCCGTCCACAGGCCCAGCAATAAAAATCTTAAGGCCCGGTACATGTGTTTTGGGGGGCCCCCATCCCTCAGTAGTGAACTGCAGAGGTTCCTCTGAACCTCTGGGCCTGGCTGTCCAAGGGAAGTGCTATAGATGGAGAAGAGCAACGAACTGAACACTAAGGAGCTGTTTCAGAGCTGTGCTTCTTTCTAGTTTTTCTGGTGCAAGTGCATCAAGAAAGAGCATTCCACATGCTCACAATGAGCCAGATCCTAAACTACGTACGTGAGCGATTTTACGCTAGCCGCTGTGGCAGATATTACGCCACGTAACTCTGAACATACGCACCATCAGCGTAACTACGAACGAAGGGGCGGGTTTATCCATACAACACCCGTAGTTATGCTTTGTAGCTGGAGAGAGCCATTTAAATCGTACAGTATGGGTCGGGTTAGGCATTTATGTACATGAATCCATTATGTACGTCGGTACTTACGCTTTGAAAAGTTAAGGTAGGGTTTGGGAAGTGTAAAACGGCCAAAGTACATACGAGCAAGTGGAGTGCATAGAAAATACGCTAGTGTAAATACACTACGCAATGTAACGTAACAAGCACTTGGGTCTGGATCTACCCCAATGTGAGCAGGCACAGAAAGATTGGAGCAATGCTTTTTTTTTAGTTGCTGTGTAAAGCTATTTTACCTCTTAAATTATTTTTTAAAACCTGCTCCTTACTTTTTAGCAACTGACTGTACTGTCCCACTTTTAAGGCGAGTAACTGCTAGAGAAAAATGTTCTGTATGATAGTGTATAGTGACATGTTCTCACATTTGATAATTAGGTTGTTTTTTTGTTTCCTCCCATGTAGAATGGCAAAGAATTTACAGCCTCTCTAAGTGATGTATTGTTTATATGGAAGCACTTGATGAAAGATAAACTTGGATTCATTTCTGATGGCATTCCACTTCCTAGGAACTATGATGTTATAAAAAATAACTACGATCTGTTTCTTAAAAATAGTAATTCATTAGATCTCATTGATCTGTATGAAAAATTATCAACAATCAGCTGCTCTGAAGATACAACCCTGTCCTCTGTAAGTATTGTTCTCATGATTTGTAATTTATATGCTTAAAAAGAATTACAATAATAAGAATAACAATTCATACACTGTACAAAGTGCATTAGACAATAGTTTTAATGACAAGGAAAGCTATTACGTTGTAAGAGATAACACATTATATTCGCTCTTAAACAATGCCATCCCATGTTATTAAAAGGGTGTGTGAGACTGAAAAGCCACTTCTTTTTTTTTTTTTTTTTCCTACTCACTAGGAAAAAGTGTTATCTGTTTAAAAAGTTTAATTTAAAATGTCCAAGAAATACTTAATAACTGTTAATTTTTCTAATTGTGTGCTATACAGGAAAAGTTGCTGGCTTTTCTTTCTGGTTCAGAAGATGTTGATCCTGAACATACGGTAATTTCAACGCCATGTAAGAATAATATGGATTTTGTAAAGGTACGTTAAAGATACGTGACTAAATGGCATGTTCTGAAAAGGGATTTAGATAGACAATTAACATTCTGTATTTATTTTTGTAGATCAAAACCGTTATTAAGAAAATCTTTTGTTCATATTTACATCTGCTTGTGAATTCTAAGAACGATATCGTCTTAGCCCAAGTCCTTAATTGTCCTGACAGAGGACTGGGGAGAGAAGCTTTTACAGACCTCAAACATGCAGCGAGAGTTAAGCAGATGTCCCTATTTCTGGTATGTTGCTTTCTAGTTTAGCAAGTTTTATATTTAAAAAAATAAATAAAAATAAACTTAAGAAAACTAGATGTCTGTTGAAGGAGAGGAAGAAAATGGTTTGTTAAGGAAAATACTTTGTGGTAATGCTATTCATTCGTAGTTTATTGTGAAAAACATTTTTACAACACCTGGGGTTCTAAAGGATGCTTATGTCTGGGTGTAGGTCCCCGTAGAAAAAGGACCGTTCGCTCCCAGCCAGTGCCGAACTGGCTGGGAAATTGATTGTTCGTGCTTCGAAGAGGCATGGCAGTCGATCTCCAGAGCACTGAACACAGTGCTCGTTAGGTAACTAAAAAGAAAAAAAAATCCTTTCCTTTCCCTAATTCTAACCCTGAGTCCCCCCCACACACAGCCTTAACCCTGACCTCTCCGGTGGTCAGGTCCGGTGGCGGCGGCGGCTTTCCTGAAAATGAATGGAGGGGTATGTGAATCGCATTCATAAAAAAATCAGACGATGATTGTTACAACTATCTAAAGCTGGGTACACATAGGGTTTTTTCACATCAAATCACAGGATTGCAACCTGACCATTTTAGATTGATGCCATGGGAGTAAGGACACCCAGATTCTTAGGCTGAAATGTACAGTGGTTTTGAAGTTATATGCTTTTAAAGCTGCAATTTTTTAAACTCTCTAAATCTGCTTTTAACCATTTTTTTTATTGCATTGCCATCTCACCTAATTGAGCTAGAGAGTGGGACATCTCATTTTAAACCTGTTTTTATTTGGCTTTCAAATCTAAAACTCAGCAGTATGTTAGAAAAAAACAAAACAGTTTTTCTTTTCTCAAAGACTGAGTGACTGACTAAAGCTAGTGAAGATATGGAATCCTTAATCATTTTATAGCAAGTGATCCCATCATGATCCCAAAACCAAAAACTTGGGGTATATATTAACAGTACAAATTTGAGCTTTTTTTCAAAAATTAAAAAAATAGCATTTTGAGAAAATAAACCTTAAGATTTTGAAAATGTTACATTTTTCACGTTTATTAAACATACTGCAGTGTTATATAATTTGAAAGCCCATAAAAAGATGTTTAAATTGAGACCAATGCTCTAGCTTAATTAGGTGAGAATAGTTCTTTTTTTTTTTTTTTTTTTTTAATATTACAAATTGCCAGCTTTAAAGGCATAAAACTTCAAAACCAGTGTACATATCTGCCTAGGATTTGGGGGCTTGCTTTACACCCAAGGCAGTATTTACTGTACCAAATGTAATTGAAATTAGACTGTAAGGCTTTTTTTTATTGTTGATTTGATGTGCAATGTATAATTGGAATGCCGGGGGAAACAAAAATTTAGGAGGCACTTTGATCTTCCTTTTGCTGATCCTAGAAGGATGGCCCAACTATCAGAAGATTTGCCTGAGGTATATGCGTTGTATATCCACTGCATGGTTTTTGCCATAAGCCTGCATTATCTCTATCGTGCAGATCAGCGGTGCGTACGACCTGATCTGCAGCAGTGTGGTAGTACCCTCCCACACTGTACACTTTGCATGCTTCCCCCTGCCCGCTTTAGCCCATTTCCACAAACTTTGTTTCATCCAAATGGAGGGTGCATGTGCCCTCCAGTGAAGTCAGGCCACTTACACACCTTGCGTACGTAAGTGACCCGACGTTAAGTCATGATCCGGTCCTATGAGACTAAGTTGTTTGTAAAATTATGTAAGTGTTTATCCAGTGTAATTAAACAGAAATTCTCAGTCTCTGCATGCAACAGCCCCTTTTTATCTCTGGAGTGTGAGTTGGTATCAACCATTGTTAAAATGAAAAATGTTATCAGCAGTTGATTGGTGGCTGAGGGGGGCTTAAACATATTTAGATGGGAAGGAGGGGCTAAAAATTCATTGCAGAAAAAGTCAATATATGTTTGACATTTTAGAAATCAGTATGGTTCCCTATTATGTCCTTGGGTTAAAAGACTGCTTTGGCATATGCAATGATGAAGCGAATCTACATTTTAACACTTTCCGGTACAGGTGGCAACCTCATTCATAAGAGCAGTGGAGCTTGGTGGGAAGGGTTATGCACCATCTACATCTGATCCATTAAGAAAACACCTGAAGGGACTTACACAGTTTGTTCATTTTATCGACAAACTCAATGAAATTCTTGGATGTACAGATAGTACAAGGTAATGTTGCAGATGGATGTTACAATTGTGTTTTTAGTATTCCTTTTATAAGTATTTTTCTAAATCTGTCCTAAGACCCCTAAAGCTGGGTACACATTAACTTTCACAGGCAAACTGTGGCACTCCAGGTGTTCTGAAACTACTATCCCAATCATGCTTTGCCAGGTTTCTGCAATACTGTTGGGAGTCTTAATTTCACAACATTTGGAGTGCTGAAGGTTACCTGTGCATGCAATGGACAATTGAGTAAGTCATTAAAAATGAGTGATTGAAGTCTAGTTGCATTGTGGTTCTGTTGGCTAAGCTGCATAAATGATAAATGATAGAGCGATATTAAAACTAGTGTGCACTGTTTTTTGACCAAGCTACCAAATTTTTAGGCACATAACTGTGTGCTATATGGGTTTCCTCTTGAGCATCAGGCCATTCTGGCACTTGTCGTTCCACAGCTATAACATAACACTTTCTGGAACTTGTGAGTACCTTCTGGGGAAAAGACAGAAGTAAAGTCTAGCTTTGGTGTGAAGTAAATGCATTGGAGACATAAATAAAAGTTGAAGGTCTTTGTGGTTTTATATTTTTGTTATTTATCCACCTGTGCAGCATATTTTGTTTAGGTTTGTCTTTCATTTCTCTGTGCTGAGGCGCAAATAGATGATACTGGAGGAGCAACCTCTGTCCCTGTGCCTCCAACCTAAATAACTGGTGAGAGAAACTTTCCTGTTCCTCCTCCCTGGCAGTACAAGCGATGGGTTTATCCCGTCTGCTGTATAGTGCCAGTACAGGAAATAAGAAGACCTGGGGACTGTATATAAGCACCACCTCTTCCTCCCACCGGTGTCTTCAGACTTTCGTAAACTGTAAAACATAAACATATCATAGAAAAAATTGGTTATACCATGGTGGGTATGTTTGAACTGCCATGGAGGAGTCCAGGAAACTACATTATCAGGTAATGTCTTGTTTCCTGTTCCTCCCCCCTGGTAGTACAAACGATGGGCTCTACCTAAGCAGTGTAACATGCGTGGGATACTTATACCTTACAAAACCGAGAAAAGCACCCTTCTACCAAAGGTGGCTTCAGCAGCAGCATGAAGATCCAGCCTGTATCTTTGTGAAAGTGTGGGATGACGACCAGCCTGCAGCTTTACACAGTTCTATAAGAGAGGCAGATTCCCTTTCTGCCCATGAGGCTGCCACAGCTCTAGTTGAGTGAGCTTTAATACCCACTGGAAGAAGTTCTTGACCTCTGATCTTGTAAGCTTCCGCTATACAACACTTGACCCATCTGGCAGTGAAGGCTTTGGATTCCACTTGCCCCTTCTGATGAGATTAATAACGGTCTGGAAAGTCTGAGCTGTCTGGTCCTTTCTAGATACAGCAAAAAACTAAATCCAAGGAATGCAATCTTGTCTCCTTAGAATTTTTAGGATTAGGACATAAGGAAGGACGGGAGATTTCCTAAATGATATGGAAACTCGAGACCACTTTAGGCAGAAAATTAGGATTAGTTCTTAGGACTACGTTATCCTCGTTGAACATGGTATAAGGCTCTTCACACCATAACGCCTGCAATTCCGAGACCCTTCTAGCTGAAGTAATAGCTACCAAGAGTGTTACCTTCCATGTGAGATATTTCATAGGAATTTCATGCAAAGGCTCGAATGGACACTCGGCTAGAGCATTTAATACTAAGATAAGGTCCCAACGAGAAATCGGTCTCCTGAATGCTGGCTGGATTCTAATTGCAGGTTCTAGGCATATTAGGCAACTCTTTCAGACAGCAAAGTCCTGATCCAATATCGTATAATATAACAGTGCTGCTGCTTATCAATTTGGGCACTGATATGAAGCCCCATTTTAATTAAGATTGAGTGCAGAACTTGTTACTCGTTATGTACTCTTGTAGTATGTTATGTGGTTTTTGTCTTGTGCTTTTGCACGCTATATTTTGATTACTCTACATTCATTCTCACATTCTACATGCTCACACAAAAGTTTGATTAACGCACAGTGGCTCAGTAAGTAGCACTTGTGTGTCACAGTGCTGAGGTCATGAGTTCAGTTCCCGGGTTTATCTGTGTGGAGTTCTTATATTCTTCCAGTGTTTGTGTGAGTTTCCTGCGGGTGTTCGGGTTTCCTTCCACATGCCAAAACCATGAAAATATTGAACAGTTTAAAAAAATGCCACGGGTATGTAAAATATTCCTGAAAATCTTTTATTTGATAATTGATCATTAGTAATAACAGTAACATGTCTAAAGAAAAATAGGTTGGTTGATGTATTCATAACGCTGGTCATTGATTGTATGTCTTTCAGAACTACTGAAGAATTAATATCTGCAATTAAAATGCACCTGATAAGGGGAAGAGGCAACGGGGATTTGTTTAGTGAAGCTGTTGTCAACTCAGCGCAGCAGAATGGGAACTGGACGATGCTATTTTTTCAACGTCTCACTCAAAGGTGGGGTATGCCGCAGGTAGATATTATGGCCACAAGAGGGAACACCAAGGTAAAACAGTACATTTCCAGGTACAGAGAACAGCAGGCTCTCGACGTAGATGCCCTAACAGCCCCTTGGCAATTCAAGCTGACATACGCCTTCCCTCCAGTTCCTATACTAGCTCGACTTCTGAGAAGAAGAACAGAGGAAACAGCCACAGTTATAGTCATCCTACCTTATTGGCCTTGGACCTGGTTTCCTTTGGTCCTCCAGTTAGCTATAGACCATCCATGGAGACTGCCCATGTATCCAGGTGTACTCAGACAGGGGAAAATACGTCATCCTTGCCCCCAGAGACTCAGGCTGATGGCATGGTTGTTGAGAGCTCTATGCTGAAATCTAAAGGGCTGTCTGACAAGGTAATTACAACTCTACTTAAATGCCATAAACCTGTCACCGTTTAGTACCTTCAACTGGACAAATCTTAGATTTTCTTCAAGCCGGTTTGGAAAAGGTCCTGTCAGTTAGCTCCCTCAGAGTTCAGGTTTCAGCAGTCAGTGCAATATTGGATCAGGACTTTGCAGGTTCTAGGCATATTAGGCAATTCTTTCAGACAGCAATTAGAATCCAGCCAGCATTCAGGAGACCGATTTCTCGTTGGGACCTTAACTTAGTGTTAAATGCTCTAGCGGAGTGTCCATTCGAGCCTTTGCATGAAATTCCTATGAAATATCTCACATGGAAGGTAACACTCTTAGTAGCTATTACTTCAGCTAGAAGGGTCTCGGAATTGCGGGCGTTGTGGTGTGAAGAGCCTTATACCACGTTCCACGAGGATAAGGTAGTCCTAAGAACTAATCTTTTCTGCCTATAATGGTCTCGAGTTTCCATATCATTTAGGAAATCTCCCGTCCTTCATTATGTCCTAATCCTAAAAATTCTAAGGAGACAATATTGCATTCCTTGGATTTAGTTTGTGCTGTATCTAGAAAGGACCAGACAGCTCAGACTTTCCAGACAGTTATTAATCTCATCAGAAGGGGCAAGTGGAATCCAAAGCCTCCATTGCCAGATGGGTCAAGTGTTGTATAGTGGAAGCTTACAAGATCAGAGGTCAAGAACTTCCAGTGGGTATTAAAGCTCACTCAACTAGAGCTGTGGCAGCCTCATGGGCAGAAAGGGAATCTGCCTCTCTTATAGAACTGTGTAAAGCTGCAGGCTGGTCGTCATCCCACACTTTCACAAAGATACAGGCTGGATCTTCATGCTGCTGCTGAAGCCACCTTTGGTAGAAGGGTGCTTTTCTCGGTTTTGTAAGGTATAAGTATCCCACGCATGTTACACTGCTTAGGTAGAGCCCATCGTTTGTACTACCAGGGGGGAGGAACAGGAAACAAGACATTACCTGATTAATGTAGTTTCCTGGACTCCTCCATGGCAGTACAAACATACCCACCACGGTATAACCAATTTTTTCTATGATATGTTTATATGTTTTACAGCTTACGAAAGTCTGAAGACACCGGTGGGAGGAAGAGGTGGTGCTTATATACAGTCCCCGGGTCTTCTTATTTCCTGTACTGGCACTATACAGCAGACTGGATAAACCCATTGTTTGTACTGCCATGGAGGAGTCCAGGGAACTATGTTATCAAGTAATAATGTCTTGTTTCTCGTTTCAATGGGCAGGCAGTTGGGTGACCATCCTGATTATAACGGTGTGGCTGCTGCTTATCAATTTGGGCACTGATATGAAGCCCCATTTTAATTAGGATTAAGTGCAGGAGTTGTTACTTGTTATGTACTCTTGTAGTATTTTATGTGGTTTTTGTCTTGTGCTTTTGCACACTATATTTTGATTGCTCTACGTTCTCACATTCTACATGCTCACACAAGTTTGATTAACGCACAGTGGCTCAGTAAGTAACACTTGTGTGTCACAGTGCTGAGGTCATGAGTTCAACTCCCGGGTTTATCTGTGTGGAGTTCATATATTCTTCCAGTGTTCAGGTTTCCTCCCACATGCCAAAACCATGCAAATATTGAACATTTTAAAAAATGCCACGGGTATGTAAAATATTCCTGAAAATCTTTTATTTGATGATTGATCATTAGTAATAACAGTAGCATGTATAAAGAAAAATAGGTTGGTTGATGTATTCATAACTCTAGTCATTGATTGATTGTATGTTTTTCAGAACTACTGAAGAATTAATATCTACAATTAAAATGCACCTGATAAGGGGAAGAGGCAACGGGGATTTGTTTAGTGAAAATTAAAATGCACCTGATAAGGGGAAGAGGCAACGGGGATTTGTTTAGTGAAGCTGTTGTGGAGGTTGCACAGGAATTGGATTTAAGAGTTAAAAATATAATTAATTTGCCAAAAGAAGGAAAGAATGAGAACCCCACAGACATCAGTCCTGCACGGGTAAGCCAAACTACAAAATACATACGCAGTATGTATTGTTTAAATGAGGTAGTTATTGAAAATTAGTACTAAAAAGAAACTGTCACTAGCTATATTCTGTAAAAAGAAAAAAAAGTGCCTTTTTAGATAAAAGTACCTGTAATAATTATTGTTGTACCTTTTTAACATATGAATTAATCTTTCTATTGTTTGTACTTTGTATGATGGTAATATGTTATTTTTGATTTCAGCCTAGAACTCATGCAATAAACCGTGGCACTGCCTTATGTGGTAGAGAGACCATAAAAACCTTACTAATACTATTGGATGAAGAAGCCTCTAGTCCTCCCAGCAAAAACAAAGCAGATTTGCTATGTGCTGATGAAGAAAATACCATCTTTGGAGAAGTTTCTCTTCTATCGCTCTTTAGGTAGAGGTTTTTTATTAGATTCGTGGTGTGCAAATTGATGTATATAACCTTTTATGAGCCAGCAGTTTTTGCATGTACTTTTACAACTTTAATTCTACTTCAGCACAGATTTTGTGCTCCTGCAGCTTGAAATATTTATTAAGCAGTTGCTTTTATTTGAGAAGGCCTTCTGCTTTTGGCAAACAAAATAGTAGTTTTCTCCTCTTGGTTTTTCTGACTATACAATTGTTGTACAATATTTGATGGTAAGTATCTAACAAGGTGTTTTTTGTATGTTATACATATCCATGCAAAGGACTAAGCGAATTGGTGTTTGGATGTCTGCTCATTTTGGGCTTAGGTTTGTTTTCGAAATTTACTTTCCCCCATCACTTTAAAGTCATTGTGAACACTTGTATCATCTGCAAAGTTAGTATTTTTTTTTTCAGTTTTTATTTATTTGTTTTTATTCAATCCAGGACTCCTGAACAGTACCATGGATCCTCTCCCAAACCCCTTGACCAACGTGTACAGAAAGGTATACAGAAAAACCAACCTAAGGTACTGTAGAAATATAAAAAAATACTTCAATTATTCATACGTGCTATACTCCTTTCTCCTTTCTAAAATCCAATTAAATAAGGTAAAGTAGCCAGAGGAGGAAGATTTTGTGCTGTTGTGAATACCATAGCAGCACGTAACAGGATTGAGAATGTTCTAGGAAAGGCCCATCAGACTTGTCTCTGATTCAGCATTTTGGCTAATGTGATGAATGCCAGGTTCTTGTGGTCAGTGAGCACTGTTATGACATGCTCCATTGAACCAGTGCACCGTATTCACACCAAAGAAGCAGAAGCGTCTTAGGTGTAGATCCTTAGTAAATGACATACTATGCATGCATAGTATGTCATTTACGCAATCTATGTACCAGTTTGGTACATAGATTGTCTCCGTGCAGTCTTTAAAGACCGCACGGAGCATTTTAAGTAGAAAGAATGCCACCTCAGCGTGTGCTTAGGTAGAAGTGGGAGGGGGAGGGATTTAGATAAGCTGGGGAGGGCAGGGGAGAGGCAGTGTCTGGTTAGTGCCATAAGGTACCTAAAAAAGGAGGGAGAGATAGGGGCAGGATGGGTGAGTTAGGTTGCGGGTTTGTCCACCCCTGACTCACACCAGATCTGTGAATGCGGTCCGGTTTGAGAAATGTATTTCTAAAGGAGAAAAAAAAAACAGCCTTCTTCACAGTTAGGTGACTTAGTTCAGCATTTAAAGGGTGCTTTGGTGGAAACTCTTATGACAGAAGAAGAGCTTAAAAGATCTAAAACCTTAAGTGAATCTAAGGAATTAGAAGGAAGTGACAAACACTCCAGAGATTTTGCTGGGCTCAGAGGTAGATTAAATCACAGGAGCAAAAAGGAAAAGTCAGCCTGGATTTTGTAGATGATCTACGAAGACTTATTCAAAAAATCTCTTAAAATTCTAGAAAAAGAACAGGATGTGCAAGTGCAGGATCTGCTATTCTCTGGAACAATGAAAAGAAGAGTGTTCCACTATCTCATGGTTTTTAGAGAACATATCAGATGAATGGAAACCTCCAGACAAAAAGGTACCCTCATCCAGCAAATTCTTAAAAATCTAGCGATTGTACCCCTTTTTTTTTAAATGTTAAGTATTAAAATGAAAATAATCCCCAAAGGTGGACACAGCTATTGCTAGGTTGTCAACGAAAACCACTTTACCACTTCAAGATGACAATGCCTATAGAGACCCAATGGAGAGAAGAATTGAGACTGGTTTAAAAAAAGCAACAAAGATTATTGGCAGCAGGTCTCAAAGCTGCATGTGTCTCTTCCAGGGTTTTTAGGATCTGGTGTAATGATTCAGAAGTTTATTTACAGGAGGTGATTAAACGGGGAGATTTATGAAAGTGGTTCAGGACATTCAATTGGCAGTTACATTTTTATGCAAATCTTTTGCTTCTGTGAGATTTACTTCCTGTGCAATTAATAATGCAACTGGAACAAGAAGAGCCTTATGGCTGAAGCCTTGGTCAGCAGGCACAATAAAATAGTAGGTTTTTGTCTCTACCTTTTTTCTTGCGAATGTTTATTCGTACAAAAATGTGACCATTTCAAAAATATCTGGTGGCAAGTCTGATTGGCTACCGTAAAAATTTTTCGGAAAATCATCTGATTTCAAGGAAGCAAGTCTTTAGACCAGAAGGAGTTTCTCAGGCGAGGACAGAGTATGTAAAGACTATTTTATCGTGGACAAAGCGGTTTAGACTTCAAAACTACGTTCAGAAGATTTTCACAATGAATCTGCAGTAGGATTGACCCCCGTAGGGGGAAGATTACTAAATTTCAAGAACACGTGGGTGCAAAATTTCAAGGACAAGTAGGCTTTGGATATCATTCGCAAAGGTTACAAACTCAAATTTCTGGGCACTCCACCAGTGGATTTATTTCAGAAAATCTTTTTCCCTTATCCAGCCTTCTCAGAGAAGCTTTATAAGAAAATCTCCAGTCTTTACTTCACAAGGTTTTCGCACTATAGATGTCTGAACAAGATGCTGGGCGTGAGACCTTTCATGATGGAGACAATTCATTTTATTTTACCTATGCTTCAAGTAGGTATGTTTCTCACAGCAGTAGATCTTCAAGATGCACACCCACCTTCAAACGCCATCAGAAACTTTTTAAGGTTCAACGTGTTCAGGAGACATTTTCAGTATTGTGCCCTACTTGATAACAGTAATCTTAAATTTGAGACCGCATGGCACTCTATTATGGCCGTACCTGGCAACATTGATTGCGGCACCATAACACAAAGAGTCATGTGACTGACAAGTACCAAAACAAGACACTGAAAGGCAAACCAATTAACGGAATGTCTAGAAAACCTTTAGCGGCGCAAACTTAATTCTACAGAACCATCATCTGAAAATTAACATATCCTTTAATATATAGGCGAAATATATAAACTCCAACCACCTGAATTTCTCATATCTTAAGGCAGGCATATCAAAACTTCCATGAAAACCTCATTCAAACCCTAATACATTAAAGGCATTTATTTTGGAAAAATTTCCTTATCAATCAGGTGGCGATAATTGCATTCTGTTACAGAAAGAGGCCAATAGGATCTTTAATTTAGGTGGTTGGAGTTTGTGTATTTCGCCTATATGTGACCATAGGTTTTTAAAAGTCTCATTAAAGGATATGTTTTCATTTTCACCTGATGGTTCTGTAGAATTTGTGTGCGCTGCTAAAGGTTATCTAGACTTTCCATTAGTTGGTTGCCTTTCAGTGTCTTGTTTTGGTATTTGTTTTGTTAAACCTATGATTACTCCTGAACATCCTGGCATTTAAGCCATCAATTATTTGTTGATTGCTGGTGCGACTCTTTTCTATCTGACAGAAAAGGTTGTACAAACTCTGAAAAAATTTGGATGAATAATAAATACAAAGAAAAGCAACTTGATTCCTTCAACTTCTTGGGGTTCCTAATAGATACCACAAGACAAACTACTGCACTGTCACCGAATAGGAGGAAAAGTTAATTTAACAAGTCTGAAGTTTCAGTAGTTTGACGAGAGTCTTGGCAGAAAGATGTATGCAGTTTCTGGGATTGATGGCAGCAGACATAGAAGCTATCCATTGGAACAGATTTCACATGAGAATCATTACAGTTGTGCCCTCTGGATCAATGGATTCGGGATCCAAAGAAAAAAAAAATGTTGTACCCCATGCTTAAAAGAAAAAAAATCTGTAGAAAGAATGCAGACAGAAAAGTCTTAGACCACACTCCTTAGCAACTTCATTTTGTGTACACACTCAATCTAACTGCTATCACCACGGACGCTGCTTTGGATGGGGGACCACTTGCAACCAGGCTTTTGCTCGAGGAGTATGGTCAAGAGGTCTCCCATCATTCAAATCTGATAGATGAGAGCAGTGAAGGAAGCTAGTTTTGTGTTTCAAGACATTTCAAAGCCAATAAATATGTGGTGTTCTACATAAGCAAGGAGGCGCAAGAAGTCATCCACTCATGTGAAAATTGGTTCCCGTCTTAGTTTAGGCAGAAATAAATCTGGAAGAAATTTTAGTTACAGGAGACCTAAATCAGACAGCAGACAAATGATACAACTGGATGAATGGGAGCTAAAACAAGATATCTTCTGAAAGGTCATCTCCCATGATTCCCCATGTCGTCCAAAAAATTCAAGAAGTGCCACAATAATAGCCATATTGCCCCACTGGCCTGGAAGGGTCTAGGTTTCTCAGGTGCTTAGAATGTCTGACAGCCCTTAGATCCTCCCTGTGCCTCCAGATATGCTGAAGCCAGATTATGTGTATCATCCAAACCCAGCTTCTTTAAGACTGGCTGACCTTAAAAGAGTTCAGTTTTTCAGACAATGTAGAACACACTCTTCTCCAGCCTAGAAAACCTTCCATCACTAGGGTGTACTACAGAATTTGGATGGTGTGTCAAAAATGACCGCAAAGAATGTGCAATTTAAACATATTTTGGACTTATTTTTTTATAAGAAGGTCTGGGTAAGGGTCTTACCCCGAATTCTCTAATAGTTCAGCTTTCAGCTCTGTTCTTTACTGAATATGGACTTTGCCAAAGAAAGATGTGTCTCGTTTTAGTCAGGCTATAAATCATGCCTGGCCAGTGTGCTGTGTACACATTCCTATATGGGACCTTAACATAGTGCTACATAGTGCGTTAACCTCTCCAGGAAAATACTATGAATTTTCTGTTCTGGAAAATGGCCTTTCTGATTGCCATTACATAGGTTAAAAGGGTGTCTGAATTGCAAGCTCTCTGGGCAGAAGCAGGATATTGTCCTACCCTTTCTCTGAATCCCAAAAATATAACCTGATTCATCACAAAGTCTAGGTTAAGATATACCTAGAGAGAAATGCAAACTTAAGGTAAAACGAATATCTCTTTCTTCTCACAGAAGAGAAAAAGGGAGGACCTGTATCTAAAGCATCCATAGCCAGGTGGATACGAAGTTGTTTTGAAGTGTATAAACTTAAAGGACTGCAGGCACCAGCAAGACTATAAGCACATCCCGCGAGAGCAATGGCCACATCATGGGCTAGAGAACCATTTGCGTGGCTGGAAGGTCTTCTATTCATACGTTTTACATTTACAAACTGGACGTTCACGCATTATCGTAATCATCATCAGTTGTTAGATTTGCAAGAAGAACCTTTTCTGCAGTAATATAAAAAAAAAATATAATTTTATGTACAGTGCTTGGGTATGGCTGAGTGGCTGGGTATGAGTGCTGTCATGGGGAGGAGAAGGGGGCATCTGAATACCTGGTGATATGGTTTCCTTGACTCCTCCATGACGGCACATAGATATACCAGCCCTGTATTTATTTATTTCTTTTTTTCTTTCCTCTCCTGCTGACCTTCAATAAGATAAAATGGTGTTAAACCATTGTTGAGTGCTGTCATGGAGGAGTCCAGGAAACCATATTAAAAGGTAATCTGATGTTTTTGAAAGGTGATTTTTGTTTTGCATGCTAGCTAGGAAGGACTTGGTCTGATTTGTGTGAAGGAATCTCCTGAAAGCTGAAAATTATTCATGCCATTCACTCCATCATTTGAATTAGGAAGTTGCACAACAGTGGCATTTAATAGTGTTTTAGACTGGCACCAGTGAGTACAGGCCCAACTGTTTTGCAATGTATAGGTGTGTCCCATATAAATGAGCATGTCGTTATTGAAATCATTATTTACTATGCAAGCTTGTTGCTGCTTAATTAAATTGTGTTTAATGCCTTTTTGCAGGTTATGTGGCCAATGAAAAACCAGCGTTACAGATACATTCTGGAAACACTGGCACTAAAGAGAAGTCCAGTAAAGACTCTGTACGAAAGAGTACGAAAAGAAAGCAGGACAGAAATGAAAATAAAGAATGCATTGCTATTGAGCCCCCTCAAAAGAGAGCTACAGCAGATTCCTTGACAGCCAAAGCAAAGGAAAATTCAAGTACAATAAGGAATAAAGGAAAATCTGCTCCCAGGAAGAGACTGATTGCGGGGCAAGCCAAGTTAACAAGCTTTTTCCGCGTATAACTTTTTGTGGAGTTTTCTTTTGCAAACATTGTGTAAAATTGGAAATTTGAAATACAAGTTCATGTGTGCCCTGGACAGAAGTCCAGTAAGTTGAGATTCTCTGAGTGCTTTCAAAAGAACTATTGTGAGATGTATAGAAAACCTGGGACAATTAAACCTTTTAAACACCTGTCACAATTTTATATGTGCAGGTTCCCTAGATCAACCTTGAAATATATCAAACTACAAACAATATTCTATGCTTTATGCAATACTTCACTCATTTGATATTCTTTGACACAGAAGCTAGGCTGCTCAGAAATGCAGATCCAAAGTATGATATTGAAAGTAAGCAAACCATGTCAGACACTGCTTGCTTGACCTTTGTCTGGGGCATTAGAAAATGTTTTTTTTTTTATTTGCTGGGTTATTTTAAACATAGTATTAGTTTTCCGCAACTAATTTCAGTGATTTGAACTAAAGTTTTACCCCTCTGATTATTTGATTTGGTTAGGGATCCCAGATAGAAGATCCCATACTGTATGGAGTGTTGTGATTCTGGAAAATTTATGATAATAGTTATAGCATTGTACATGTTTTGTGTTTTATTCGTCTGATTTTTTTATTATGCTTTTTGCTTTTAAGAAACTCATAACATGTTTACATTCTTGCACATATTTATTTTATTTTTTTATTTAATAAATTTATGTAAAATATTCTTAAGCTGTCATTGCCAGGAGTATTAGATTTGTCACTTCACGTAGCGTGGAAATTCTTGAAGGTAGATCAAATCTGCCAGCATGGTCTATAAACTCTTCCAAGCATGCATCGGAGCACTAGAAAACAAACAGACGATATATAGGCTGCAATTTTGATGCGATTTCTTTTCATTAAATATGCACAATAGTCAGTCACATTAAGCATTGTGTGTATGTGTTAGTAAAGGTACATTAAATATCCAAACAAAATGGCGAACGAAGAGCATTTTTCTATTCAATCTCTGGCTGAAAACTCTGTCATTAGAAAGTTTACAAAATAAATGTATAGTATGTGTCAATGAGTGGGGTAAGTAATTTTTATACAACTTGCCCACTTAATCATTGTAGAAGCATATGGGCAGCTCTAAACTCCACCTACAATTATATAGTTTTTTGTTTTTTTTTGTGTTTTTCAGCATGATCTATCAAAGCAATTTAGTGCTACCAGTGTACAGAAGCTTCATATCACTATTTTAAAGCTTGTGTGTAGGTCTTAATTTAGAATAATACTATCTGTTTACCAGTTAAAATTTAATAGGGAAAAATTATCTTTAACGCTGTTTCTGCATTTGTCTAAAACGACATAAATCCCAAAGATTGCATTTTTAATACACTTACAAATCTAGTAGAGTGACGGGCAAAGTGTTGCTATCATGAATATTTAACATGAGTTACACAAACTAATGAAGTCTGTAACCTCAGGAATCCTAAATACCTTAAACAGAAGAGTTTATGAACCCTTATGTGGGTAAGCAGAATGTCTTATGCTTTAAAACCTAAAACTGCGCTAGTGCAACAATATTTCTGATTAGTAAATTCTAAGCGTTCTATAGATTTGTTCTGACACAGCTGTCCAAGTTGCCCAAACAGTAATCTCTAGATAACGATTTCACACAATCTCACTGCCAGACTTGTGCAGGTCTTCTGAGAAAGCGTCCACAAAAACACCTATGTGCAATTCTGTGTTTTATTGCTTTATTTTACTAAGAAACAGTACTAAGAAAATAGTAGCCTCTTATTAACCTCACAATTAAGTAAAATATATTATGTAAATGTGTTTTATAATAATTGCTAATATTCAGTTTCTGAAAAATAAAAAAAGACCATAAAATGCATCTAGATGCTAGACATGCTCCTATTGTCTTACATGGTCCCGTTTTATTATATTAGGGTGATTAATGACACCATTGCCACTTTAGATCTGCCAAGTTGTTTAGTAACTTCTACTTTATGCTGTGTTTCTTAATGTACTTAGCCTAAACAACTTCTGGTACAAATACATCTAAAAAAAAAAAGCGAAATAACGTGTTTAAATATTCGCTATCTCGTTCTGCTGTGTGTGTGTGTGTGTGTGTGTGTGTTAGCGTCATCCGTATTAACAAGACGTTCACTGTCACGACACAGTGGTTAATGGCTTTACCTACATCACTCAGGATCATTACTAAAATCCTAAGACAACTGGATTCCCCTTCACAATAATACAATAATGTATCTATGGGTCCATCGCCCCTGGCAAAGTAAGGGACTGGCGCCCCCCATTACCCATTTACTCCCAGTACTCCCATCATATGCCTCCAGCCTCCCCCAGTACTCCTATCATATGCCTCCAGCCCCCCCCCCACAGGTTTTTATCTTACCTGTGTCCTCCGAGCGGGACTGCGGCTCAATTTAAAAGCATCCAGCTGCAGTCTGACTCAAGACCAGCGCTGCACTAGGTGACACTATCTTTTAACCACGGGTGCATCGTCGGGCGGCGCTCCCCTTTGGCTGGAGCTCCTGGCGAGTGCCATCTTGGCCAAGGGGTAGATACGCCTCTGTGAAGCTCCTCTTTTCCTGCACCATGTGAGTTCCAGGAGCAAGTATACACCTCAGGGTGTACTTTCCTGACAACTACTACACAGCATGACTCGTCTGACATTAATTCAGACCCCATAACTGCTTGTATCTTAATATACAAACATATTTTTTTTTACTATAATATTAGATGACTTGCTTCATTCTCTAGGCATGTATTGCATTTTTATGTTTTGTTCCTAATGGGTGGTGTATGTTATTACTATCTGGGTGATAAATATTATATTTAATTTTAATTGATGGGCAATTATATTAATTGAGTTGTGTGGAGGTCAAGAATGTATGCATGTGTGTATAATTCAATAGCACACTGCATCATCTGTAATCTGTTATGTTCTATATGAATCATTGAATTATCACAGTGAAAAGTGTATCTAATTATATAACAGCTTCAAGAACTCCAGCCAAAATGACAGTCTCACAGTTGCTCAGATCATATGGTCCTGCCAGCCTGAGTCTGTTCAGAGGTAAAATTCTGGGTGCATTACTGCCACTTACAGGAGTAATTGGAAATGCATAAATTGGCCACAATGCCATGTAATTTATATCTGTGTATACCATCCAGATTTCAGATCTGCCTAATGCTCCATTTAACTTATATTTAATGGCTTGGTAATAAAACCCAGAGAAAAAACATATTTCAAACAAATACATTTTGTAAAGCTTTTGTGCATTTTTGCTGTGCATGAATATCTGTTAAAGCCTGGGAATCTCACACTAGGATTAATTTATATACTGGGGTAATAATACCTACTGGGGAATGAAAAAATCTTGTTACAGTTCTCACACAAAATGTTTCCTCCCAGCAATTAGTTGCACAGAACACATGCAGCAAGAGGATTTACAGACAAGAGAGTTGATGAGAGATGAGTGTAACAGGTGTCACAGACATTGCTTTACACACACTCCTCTAGACTATAAGTAATAATGGTAACAGAACAATAGAATAACAAAACAGTCTAAGTAAAAATGCAATAACACAGCCAGTGATTTCTATTTGTAATAACACAGTATCAACTAATTACTGTATTATGTATTTCCAATAACCTTTCCACACATAAAATACATTTATAAAATTGTCACTGGAGAAGTGAATGTGGAAACCTATCTGCGATCAATACTTAAAACACCACCTAACCAAGATAATGAATAAGGTTTATTATTAAGCTCTTTATTGTATATTATGACTACAACTTACCAATCTGCTATTCTATACCTACTAGCCTCTGTATTTTAATGTGTTGACCAACAATTCTGCTTGCGTCCTGGATATATTTCATTTTACTTTTATTCTGGTTACTAATAGCATGGGCTATACATATACTAGGTATATTATAAATATCATATTTAAATATAATTTTATATCCTATAAAAAACTATATGCTGACATGCAACATTATTATAATCAACAGGGTATTTGGCACATTTATCTCTAAACTTCATTGCTCTAGTTGCTGCTGCAGAAGGCACATATTTCCATCCATACTTTATTTCTCCTCTGCATAGGGTGCTGGCTGATTGGCACACTAAACATTTCCTAATTTTACAGCGCATTGTTCTAACAGTGATTATTGAAAACTTTATATTAGTCTGCCGTCATTTTGGCATATATTGATATCATCAATATCATTTATTATCAATATCACTTATTGCTTATGCTGCTGTATTTTTATATATTCAAGACATATTTTCTTTTAATTTGTATGGAGTTCTTCCTGCTTATTTTGTAATGAGGGGTATATTTGCTCCACATAATTAATATTGAATCTGTTATCCTGCCAACTAGTGTGCCTATACCATTCAGCTTTTAAGATGTTAACTACCAGTTATATTTTCTCAACTAGCACCTATCAATAATATTACAATCCAGCACATACCATTTACTCACCATCTCAATATAGTTATTGATCTATATAATCAACTATCAAATATGCGGATTTACTAATTGAGTTGTTAATACTGGCCCTCACAGCACCAATTTACTTATCATATATACCATCTTAAGACAGCTTATAATTTCTTATATGTTTGGTACCCTCATTGGTTACCCTGTTACTTTATAATTGGTACTTACCTCAGACATTACCCCCCACTTGTTTTTATTTTCACTCATTGTTTTGTGTCTCACTAATTATATGTGGTTTTATATTTCACTGGCATCTGCTGCCGTTGTGTTTATGATAATCCTTAGTCCATTACAAAGTAAATAAAATACAATCAACAATGAAAAATAGTTCAAATTTAAATTTTTAATCTCAATCAATAAAATTTATATATTCTATAATTAATTTCCATTCTATTATTGGAGTGCTAGTGCATCTTCAAATCCTCGTCTTTTTCTCTCTTGGCCTTTAATCTGTATATAAGAGGAGAAGGTAGCACCAGTGGGTGGAATGCACAGGCTATCTAATCTTTGAATATACTTCTTTATAATTTATTTTACCTAGCATTCCGTCCCACTGTTACTCCCCTGTTTGTTAAATATATGTTTCTGTCTTTGTAACACTAAGGATTCCAAATATTTTGAGTGCGGCATTTTGTTTTTCATAAATTACACTTTGCTAGGACAAGATCTTTATAACATACTTTATGGGATGCATTAATGGTGTTGATTCTATTGCTGTGTTTCTAAGTTATTTTATTCTTTCAGTTGTATAGTAGCACCCTATTTCTATAGCACTGACTCATAAAGGTATCATTCATATGTTACTAAAATAGTTAATTTTTTTTTATATATATACAAGATTGATTTCTGGCTGGCCATTTATTTACAATAACCCTACTTCATGTGATATTTAATGTGTTCTTTCAGGTCATACTGTAACCTTTACCTTACACTTCTAAGCAAGCAATGTTGGTAACATTCTTTTTAGAACTTTTAGAAGTACTTACTAGTATCGCAGTGCATCATTTAGCTAGCACTTTTAATGCTAGTAAAAGTATGTAAATGACTATGGGAATGTGAGTCTTTAGTATGAACGACTATTTTAACATGCTGTATTAGTCTTTTAACACCTCTACTCAATCTTGTACAATTTATACATTTATATAGCTGATAAAGTAGGGTAATATGGATTATTATATCTACAGTAACATATTTTTTTTTTTATTTGTTATAGTTATTTTTGTGTGTGTGTTTTATTTTTATATTTGTTTTTATCTTTATTTTTATTTTTCATTCATTTTTATATAGTTTAAGAGTTCTATGATGTTGTTCTTAGAATTTTTTTTTTTGTTACCTCCTTTCTCTGTATTGAAATAACAATGATGGAAAGATTATTATTTCTAATAAGATTTGAAAAGTTTTCTATTGGCATCTACACTTTGCCGTTATGGATATAGGCTGTATTAAGCTGTAGGGTAATGAAGGTGTCTTCATCGGGATACTTAATTAATAAGCACCCCCTCCCCTTTAAATACAAGAAACTCACTTGACCAGTTTGAACGCGTCAGCAGAGGTTATACTAGAAGTTATATTCCTGACTGTCTTTTTATCTATTTGCTTTGCCAACACCACCTATAGCCATCCAGGACTGCTTGCCCATGTACATCAGTCTAAACTAGGAGGTATGCAATAAGAAGTGGATTACACTTGGAGCGGACAGCCGCCTCTATATGCTTCGGACTAATAGCACTAAGTGCTTGTTCCAGACGGGACCTAGCTGTTTATCCTACCTCCTGACGACCGTGAGGTAATAGGTGGGCTATCAGTTTTGGTCTGGTAGTAAATACTATTTTAGCTTCTCCAATTATTTTCCGTTGGTGCCTATTGTTGTGAAGTGGTAATCTGTGACTCATGAGTATCGTATTCCGCTAAACTGGATACTGCAACATTGTATCTTGCAACGCAGACTTTGTTTAAACATTATATCAACAGTGGTACATATTGCTATTATTCATCTCAAGGGCCTAACTACCTATAGGAAGACCATCTATATAACATTGGTTACTACAACATAGGGTGCTGTATACACAGGATATCTCATTTGTATAGGCCAGCTGGAGATCTAGAGGCTGATTCAGAGTTGCACTTCCACCTTTTTAGGTGCAAGTGTAGACCTGAGCAATACCATGTTGAATTGCAAGGGGAGGCAGATTTAAATTGTGAAACCAGAATTTAAATTAGGAGGTGAAGTTTCTTAGCTCAATACTATTTTATAGAATAAACATAAAGCTATGCAGTATTTGAGTTCTGTGTGTAAATGTAAAGTATTTTCCCTGCATGCAAAAGATTTAAAATTAATTAACACCCCTTACTTTGAAAAATGGTTAAGCCGAGCTGTATACTTGCACCTAAAAAAAAGGGTGTAAGTACAACTGAATCGGCCCCCCAGCCTCTCAAACGTTTTTGAACATCTAGATCCCTTTGTTCCAATTGAAGCAATTCATGTTAAAGAATTTAATAGTTGGCAATTAGCACACAGATAATCAATAATAATTGGTGACCACCATGATATTTATATTGGTTGGGTATAATTAAGTTTTTATTTTATTTTAGAGATATTTAATTATAACCTACCGGTACATGTTTTATGTGTATATTTATGGTTTTGATATATTAATATATGCTTTATAATCTTGGTAAGGAGAAGCGCCAATATCTTTTTATTTGCACCTCAAAATGAGTACAGCTGATTCTTTTTATATATTCTGTTTTGGAGTTTATAGCATTTCAAAACTGAATAACCATAAAATACTAAAACCACATTTGAATCAAGGACTACTGTAAATATATACATCAAAAGGGGCTGTCATAGTTGAATAATCATTTGCAGTGTAAATGCTTTTCTTAGCTTATAGTAGAAAGAGGAAGCTTGGAGCTAAATAAAAAAAAAAATGTTAATTTTCTTTATTTGTCATGTCCATAAAACATGACCTGGGCCCTCGAACCCTTGATGTGGTCTTTAGATCTTGTAGTAAGGAACATTGTTTATTGAATTAATGAGTAATTAGTACTTATATTCTTTGATAAAATCCTTCTTGATCTTTACACTTTTAACTAGGTATAGCAAGATTTGTATTGATTAGGTATTGGTTTAAGAGGATTTTTATATATTTATTTATTTTTACTAATACAGATTTCTGTAATGTTACCAAGATGGAACAGATTAAACCTCTTTTTTAGATTTAAATTTTGTATTGTCTATTAAAACCAATTTAATTCTCCGTTTCCTGTTTACTAGGAATTCTTAGATGGTTTACACTGTTTCTTATTTCATTCTTTAAAGTACTACTATAACCATAAATATTCAGTTTAAAATATATTAAAAACTACTTATATAAGGGTTTTTTTACTTTCTGAAGAAATATATATATATTTTTT
>WWET01004625.1:94209-105550 GCA_011038615.1 Limnodynastes dumerilii | reverse complement strand
ATGTACACCCTATAAATTCTCATTATGGGCATAATTCAATGTTAAGAGCAAATCAAACAAGGCTGAATTAATTTAGCATGCAGTAAAAATGGATACATTTGTATACAAAATACAAAAAAGGAAATATAAGAAAAATGGCGCTAAAATGACAATTTAATGCAAAGAGCAGCTGTATGAGGTGATGTGTCTTCACCCCCACCTCCTATGCAGGAGAGCAAACAAGAAATATAAAGAAAAAATACAGCGCTTGAGAAATTTGAATATCAAAAAATTATTTTGTTTTGCTATGTATCTTAATTGTAATGTGCTCTTACTTGCACAATAGGATGTAGGCTTCAATAAGATAGGAAAACGGCACTTAATGTAACAAAGAATTTATTTATTCATAAAAAATCTATGTAACCAAAAAATGGTAAATGTATCATTAAAACATTTAAATGGACACACTTATATAGGAGTTGAGGATCCCACTGTAGATTTAAACCCCACTGTTAGTGAGTCAACAGTTATCAGATGTTTCCAGGAGCAACTGGAGGAAACGTTTGCAGATGGTGTAGTCTAGATACAAATGATCCACTACGGGTGGCCAACCCGAGTGAAATGTATATGTAAACGTCTGCTTTAGCGATTAAAGTCTAGTGGATATTACAATAGGCGTATGCCTATTGTGCCGTTTTCCTATCTTATTGAAGCCTACATCCTATTGTGCAAATAAGAGCACATTACAATTAAGATACATAGCAAAACAAAATAATTTTTTGATATTCAAATTTCTGAAGCGCTGTATTTTTTTTTTACATTTGTATACAGTAGAAAATAGTGAGCTATGTGTATTATAACAGAACAACTGAACCAGGGTGCCAACGCTTGCAAATTAATCTGCATATTTTACATTAGAAGCTTACCCAAGAATTACATGTAATGATTCTACTTAACACTGATGCTGGGTCTCACGATTTATAACTGTGATGGATAGTTAAGCAACAGAAGCAGGGTTAGGGATGACCCATTTTCAGTATAAAACATTACAAAAAAAAACTTACTTTGCCAACAGACTGAAGGAGTTTGGAGACATAATTTTCTACAGCCGCTGCATCATTTTTGGCTCTCTCTCGAAACCTAAAAAAATTAAAGTAAATACTACAGAAATCTGTACTTCAGCAACTGTTTAACTACAATGGAGTATATCTGGAGTCACAAAACATGACCCAAAAGACTTAAGGATGGAACATGTATGGCTTGGAGCAGAGAAAGGAGAGGGGGATACGATAGCAGAGTTATGATCAGGTGCAGGATGGTGGCATTATTCACAGGAAGAGAAGTATTAGAAAACAAGGGCAGCAAGTTTACATGAAATAGGAGGAAATGTCACGGAAAGGGTTGTGGATCAGTGGAATAACCTCCAGTCATAGGTACTAGATGCTAATACATAGAAACATAGACAGTGTGACATGTGACAGTAGATAAGAATCACTTGGCCCATCAAAACTGATCAAACAACACAGCAGAACTATTTAAATATGCTCAGAATAAACATAAGCACTGTAACATTAAGCCTAAGTATAGAAAACATACACATTCTGTAATTTCATGAATTTATCAGAGTCTGAAATCATGTCCGGAATCGTTCCTCGCAGCGGCAGATTGCCTTTCCCTTCAGCCTCTGTAAAGTCTTTCACAGCTCGAGCCAAAATCCAAAATGGGGTAGACTGAAGATTAAGAGAAGAATTAAAACAGCATGTCTATAATTAAAAGAAACTTAAAAAAATAAATAAAAGAATAATTTACAAGTTTTTACCTGTTGACAAATATTTGTGCAGCGCTCATCATTAAAAATGTCATTAACATTGCTAGGAAGCTGGAAAAAAAAACACAAGCCGTTAAAACACAGGACAAAAGAAAAAAATCGCACTGCAGGTGCAGACAGTAGAGGAAAGTATGATCGCAGTCCCCAGGTAGGTTATTGGTCAGGAGGTATATAACTGAGAATAAATATGGTATATAACAGATCTAATCTATATACCTGAAATACCAGTCACAACACAACACTGCAAAGAGAAAAATTTTATCAAAAAAGGATTCACTTTTCAGGGATACGGACACGTGTACATTTACTTTTATTTAAAAAAATATATATATATTTTTTTTTTAATTGTTCAATAAAATCAATATTAAAATCTATTTACAGACAATGGAGTAGATTCAGACCTACGAGCTAGTTACAACGCGTAGTGAATTTACGCTAGCATAATTACTATGCACTCCCCTCGCTTGTAAGTACTTTGGCCGTTTTATGCTGCCCAAACCCTACTTTAACTTTTATTAGCATAAGTACAGAGGTATGTAATGGATTTACGTACGTGACGGCCAAACCCAGCCCATACTGTCCAATTTAAATGCCTCCCTCCGCCTCCAAAGCGTAATTACGCCTGTCGTATTGATGCCCCCGCCCCTTCATTCGTATTTATGCTGATAGTATGTATGTTAGAAGTTACCTGCCGTAACATCTGCAGCGCGCATGCACGGTATATACAAATGGGCGATTTTACATCGGCTAGCGTACTTAGCTTAGGATCTGGCCCAATGCATTTATCATTTTTCGACTGGGACACATCACAAACATTAAAGAGGTTATCCTTGCACAATAATAATAATAATAATAATAATAATGTTATCCTTTACAATAATCCTTGCTTGGCCAAACCTTTGTGGTGTTTAATGCTGTGTTCACATTCTTCACCGCTTCTTCAAAGTTCTCCTCATCTTCAGGCATTCCGTTCTCATTCTTCAGTACGCCTGTCACAGCAAACAGAATACACACAATAACATAGACATACATACATACATACATACATACATACATACAAGGGCTTTAGGGCCAGGAAAAAGAACATACCTTGTCTGATGAGATCTCTGAACATTTCTTTTTCTTTGTATGTTTTGGGAATCTGACCTGCATTCTAGAAAAAAGCGGAAGCATACTGACCAGCCTGTGACCATTCAGAAGCATAACTATATCAATAAATATATAAAAATCACATACCCCTCGACGCCATTTCTCTAAATATTTGGCAACCACGACAACCCATGGAGTGTGCATATGATCCTAAACATACGGAATAGAAAAAAAATTTTGTATAAACACCATTAGCAACAAAAGAATCCAATTGGTATTTAGAATGGTTTCATATACCAGTTATTTTCAAATAAAATTTACCACATATTTAATTGTACATATCCAGCTATCAAAGCAGTAAAATAAATGTGGATATTAATATATCCCAAAGCCTGCTATGGTTGGATTCCTGGTGCCCTTGAAAACAGAACACTTATCTATACTGACTTTAAATTGGTGGAGTCTTACACACCAATATGTTTCATCATTTGAACTTTTTGTCTAACATCAACACCAGTCAAGCAAATGTGTAATGTGGTACTTTATAAAGGATTATAATAAATGAAAGGAAAAGTTTAACTAAACTTTACTTTATAACACAGCTGCAGTGGAAAGCAGGCTGTGACTAAATTACATATCTTCTCTACAAGCTGCATGTAATGATTTTCATTTTGTGTGTAGTATGCTAATGCAAGTTAAAATGTCATGATGATGACTGTCTGCGAATTCAATGAGCCTCCAAGACTGAAGGACATGTAATGCTTGATAGATGTAATGTTTCATTTACATAATCTAAAAGCATTTCACATATGTCTATACTAATTATATGGGACGGAGTTGCCAGCCAGAAAAGGCACTTTTGGAAGAATGTGGGTCCCTGTTGCGAACAGCTCTATTTCGATAAGGCTGTTCTCTAACAGCCAGTTACAATCTGGCTGGAATATCAATTGCTTATGCCTCGATGAGGCATAGCAATTGATCCCCGGAGCACCGAACGCGGTGTTCTGATAAGTAAGAGGAAAAAACTACCCCAACTGTTTCCCTAATTCTAACCCTAACCCTCCCCTTCCATTATCCTAACCCTCCCTTCCCCATAGCCTGACCATAACCCTCCCTTCTCCATAGCCTGACCCTAACCCTCACTTCTCTGTAGCCTAACCCTAAGACCCCCCTCCCAGCAGCCTGACCCTAACCCTCCACTTCTATAGCCCTAACCTTCCCTTCCTAAGAGCCTAACCCTAACCTTCCCCCCAACACTAAAAGTCCCAGAGAGGTTATTGGAGCTGTCAGCAGTGGGTCCCGCGAAAATTAATGGGTGAGTATGCTGATCGGTACACTCACCCATTCATTAAAAAAAATATATAAAAAGGCTTCATATCCGAAATAGAGACAGCCGAAAATGAAAGTTCGGTTGTCTCTATTTCTAAAAGCAGCCCATCGCAACGGGGACTGCAACCGCATTTAGAAATATAGACAGCTTAAAGCTCCTTTTCAACTGTCTCTTTTTCGAAGAGGCAGCCTTTTGCAAATTCGGCATTTGATTGGCATACTTACCCATTAATTTTTTGGAAACCCACCGAACCTGTCATAGACTCCACCAGAGAGGTGAGTAACCTCTCTCCGGGGAGGGTTAGGTTCATGAAAGGGGAGAATTAGGGTTAGTGTCATGGAAGGGGAGGGTTAGGGTCAGCCTGTGGACAGCGGAGTCTTAGGGTTAGGCTGTGGGGATGGGAGTCTTAGGGTTAGGCAACGGGAAGGGGGGTCTTAGGGTTAGGCTGCGGGCAAGGGAGAGTTAGGGTAATGAAAGAGAGGGGGGGGGTTAGAGTAAGGATTAAGGTAAGGGTTGGAAATAGATTGATACTCACCTTTCAGCGCAGCGTCTTAGATCTTCAAAGCAAAAACAAATGAACTAGCTGGGAGAGAACGGCCCTTTTTCTCAGCAGCAACCCACACCCCAATTATAATGTACTGCTATCATACCATATAGTCTGCATGATTACTGTTAAATCTTTATTTCCTCTACTATTATAGAACACTTATTTACAATTTTAGATTTTACAATGGGTAACACTGACATGCAGCACAATAAACAAGTACATGGATTACAGGAGACCTTTCTTTCCATATGGTCCAGGTCAAAGAGTTGCAGATGCTCCTTCAGCTCAGTGAATGGCTGGTCCAGCCTCAAATCCTCTAATGCGTTATCTGGATGGGATTCTATAACTGGAACATCACAGAGAAAAAGCAATATGTAGTTATTCCACAAGATTGCAGTTACCATAATCTCATATATAAAATATGGGAGAACATTACAGCATGTAAGTCGTTTTCATCTTACGTACGTTGGTTTAAGAACTGAGCTACTACGCGGTCTAAAGACCGCGCTTACGCAATCTACGTACAGAAATGGTACGAAGATAGCATAAATAGGATACTACGCATGCATTGTAGCTCAATTCTTAAAACAACATACAGAAGACGAGAACTATGCAACTGTGAACCTATGAACCTATGTCACAGTCTATCACAACCTATTATTAAAGAAATAATAATCTTACCAGTATGTTCTTTTATAACAATTCTCATGTAGCCAATAAAACCATACGATCGGCAGATCAAGAGAGGAATATGAAAGTTCCACAGCGTTTCAGCCAAGAGAAGCAATGTGCTAAAACAAAGAGACAAATGAGTATAGAGAGACACGGTCCGAGTTGTCAAGCTTCATAACTTTGGTAACAGTTGCTTGTCAGCAATGTGAGCATAAACATACCTCTCAGCCAGCTGTGTGGTAATCACCAAGGTGAACTTGTTGAAGAAACATGGATCGTTGTCTAAAAGCTGGTCAGGGTGCTGCAGAAGATACATATAAGGAAGGTATACATTAGCGAGTATTTAACATTACCTACATTTCATTAAATCAAAATAGACATTCTAGTGTTGAGAGAACGCTCTAGAAAGTTATGAAACTTAAATGGCAGGATAAGCAGCAGATTGTGATGTGTACTTTACAGTATGGGAGATCGCCTTTCTATAACCCATACCATTTGTGGTTAACATAATAACATTAAAATATCATGATGCTAGTTAACATACTCCCTTTGAGTCCCATGTACCCAAACTTGAAATGGTGATTAACATTTCATTTTTATTTCATTTGGAGAAAATTATGTATCAAAATGTGAATAAATCCGACAAGCTTTTTATTATTATACAAATCATAATGACATCTGACACTTATCTGGCAAAAAAATTGGCATAATTATTACATTACCAAAAGCATGAATGGATGGCTCTGAAAACAGCTGATGATATCACGTTAATATAAAGCTCTTACGAGATTAAAAAATAATAGTTCCCTGATACAAACAGTACTGTAACTGCCATGAGAGCAGGGAGTAGGGCTGCTACAGGGCTTGAAGTAGAGGAGAGGTGAACCAACTCTACAGCAATGCACCACATAGACAGTGTTCAGCACTCTATGACTGATAATGGCAGTTTAGAAATACAAAGCCAGCAGCCTGCAGCTTAGCACTGGTGACCGCATTGCGTACGTGCCAGAGAGAGGGACACAGCACAGGACTCCCCCAAACCAGTCTTGCGCCCCTACCTTATTGCTATGGTGCACAAGTCTATCTACTTCTGCATTTTGATACAGAGCTACAATCAGTTACAAACCTCAGGAACAAAATGTCCTGTGACATCTTCATTTAACTCTTGCAACAGCTCCATAGTTGTCTGAGCGCGATTCTGTTAATAAAACATGAAGGATTGTGAGCATTTAAGAGTAGTCCATGCAGAGCAGCAACAAAAACATGGTAATAATGGATGTTAATGATTTAAGGCAATGATGCTGATCTAATACCCACAATACCCGCTGACACTGATGCAGTATAACAGTTCCAGAAATCACACGCACAGCACAAAATCTTAGTTAACTTTATCTCCATCAACATGACAGTTTATAAGTGAATACATTGTTTAATAAAATCATTTTAACAATTTGAACTTACCTTTCCAATGCTACTTCTCTGGAGGAAAAAACTAAAACAGAATGACAAATGTATATTAATTCTCACATCTACAAAAGTCAAGCTTAAATGTGACACTACGTTGTAATAATTACTTATATATCATAGAAGCTCTACTAATAGTACTACAAGATGTAATCCTTCCAAACTATAGTAAAAGGACAACACTCTGACAATGGTTTTAAACGTTCTCTAAATGCACTCACTAATAAATAAAATTGAAAGGTATAAATCATTAAGCATTAAGATATTTAGGGAACACCTGAACTACAGATGAGTGATATTCTCTAAGATCTAATGCCCATAAACAACACTGTGTTCTACTAGAAAAAAATATAGAAAATTCTGTAAAATTATATTTATAGGTAAACAAAAATTATGTTGCATTTATCTACAGAAGCTAAAAAACATTGTATTACCTTAGACAGACTATATTTGAGTGCACCTGTCACTTGTAATGTGGAGAAAGTTGCTTTATGGACTCAATATTAACAATCGGCATACTCACCCATTAAAAAAAAAATTTAATTTTTAAATCGCAAAGACTGCCTATCCGATATAGAGACAACAGCAAATAATTTTTCACCTGTATCTACTTCTACAGAGTAGTATTCTTGCCAGGGACTCCCACTGCTTTTGATTTTGGTTGTAATTTTAAATCTAATTCTGTACAGATCTTTGAAACCTCTTTTGAGCTTTGGAAACAAGCAATCAGATCAAATTACTACTTATTTACCTTTAATAAAAGAATACAAGTATACTGTTTTGATTTAGAAGCAAGATAAACCTATTTATCTTAAGAATAAACACATTCTATGCCAGTGTAATTGTGGATAGCTGGACAGAGGACAAAGAAAACTTTGTATGAATGTAAATAGCGTGTATATTTTATATAGAATGTCAATGTTTTATTATGGTAAATTATTTTTGTATGAACTTACTTATTTCCCACATCCTCCCCGCTAACTACATTGCCGTCCACAATTGTGAAGGAGCCAATACCTGAAAGACAGACCATAAAAAATTACATGAAAACTCTGGAATATTAACAGAATTTAATAAGACTAACTTATCACATGATTCCAGGTCTTTACTCACCAGGTAGCACTAAATTTTTTAGAATCTCTGTGCCAGTGGCTGTGGCATTTATCAAGCAAACATGAGCAGATTCCAAGGCTTCCTGGCCATGGTCACCCCATAACCTGCACAACAAACAGCCAAAACCAAAGTTTTTCAGGGGTAACATTGTCATTGTTATTTAAAAATGTCAAATTTACACTAAGGCACTAAGGCAGCGCCAACATACACTTGATATCAGTGTTTTCTTGCACTAGAAGGATAAAAGCCAATTTCCCATTGTGGTTTAGAGCATCTTTTGCAATTAAATGCTATACTAATAAATAAAATGCCAAAAATTTTGCTATATGATTTCCATGTCCAACAAACTTTTCTCCAATAATCCAAAATTGTAGCAGATTTTTTATTATTATTTTTATTAATAAACTGACTCTTGCATGCACATCTGTAAATAAAAATGCCAGAGACAAGAATAAAAATCTACGGCCCTTGTCCTTTCAGCGTAGCTCTCCCAAACCAATAGCATGAGCCCTGATAGCATGCATTCATAAGTTTGTGTTTATGAAATTAGATTGTAGGCTCCATTGCAACAAGTGCTACTGTAAAAAGACATTCTCTGCAAATGATATAATGATAAAATTTCATTTTCCCCATTGAAAGAATACTGTTAAAATGAAAGGTCAGACTGCACCTTCTATCTCTTCCTAACCCTTTTCTCAAAAATCTCTTTGTGCCACTTAATTATTATTCTTTCAACAAATCTATTAAATGTGAAAGGTATTTGGAGTACCCTTCTTGTATGACCTTTATTTATAGTGTGGAGGAGGTATAAAACACACAGTATACAAATATATGTAATGGTGTTAATAGAAAGATGCAATAAAATATGCATGCAATGTAAATACGTAATACTGTGCATATGCAGCAGGCAGAAGTATTTAATATTGTAATATTCACATTAAAGTGTATTCTAAGCTTGCAATGCAGCCTATAACGTGGATAAACATAAACAATACTAAAGAGCACATGGTGGTCTATACAAAGAAAAGCATTACTGCACAAAGAAATCCTATTCCCGGCAAGGTGACAGAGCACTGCAATATACACAGGTTATGTATGTCGCAGGGTACAAGATGCTGTACCTGAGCTGTCTGTCATATTTCTGCTCTTTCACCACCGCTACCTGCGCCATGACTTTCACCCGGAAGTAAACCCCAAACAATGTCAACTCTTTGCCACAAGATGGCGCCAGGCTCCGGTAGCAGTGACGTCAGAGTGTCACTATTTTTCTTTGTAGTTATTGCTTTTGCATTTTCTGTACGATGTGTTATACAAGATTTTTATATTTATAAAGAAAACTTTACCCATTCATTCTAAGTTTGCAAAACAGGGCATATTGCTTTCCATTAAATAACTGATGTATAGTCAGTGGGGGAATGGATTGTTGATAAGATATATGCCGGCAAGTGGTGGCCGCCTCAGTCTGGCACAGTGCAGCCGCCGGACATGAGCAGAGCTGTAGTGAATGTTTTGCGTAGACAGGCAGCTGCTCTGCTCCAGCTCACCACATTCCATGCTACCTTCCCACCTGGTGGGGGCACTTATTATCAGCACTTTTTTCAGTTGCCTAGTCAGGTGATTATCTAAGGCAGGATCTCTTTTTAATCTGGCACTACAATGAGCCATTAAAAGGACTGGGGTACTTCATAAAATAATTTGGGAATGGGGGCATGACTGTGGGATTATAAAAGACTGTAGTACCATAGTGAGACAGTTAATAATATTAGAAGAGTACACAAGTACCTCATACAAAAAAGCAATTGATATGGTTGCAGCATACACAGGGGCTGATTCAGAGATACAATTACACCTTTTTTTAAGGTGCAAGTGTACAGCCGGGTTAAACCATTTTTCAAAGTAAGGGGTATTAATTAATTTCAAATCTTTTTAATGCAGGGAAAATACATTACTTTTACACATAGAACTAAAATACTGCATAGTTATGTGTTTATTCTATAAAATAGTATTAATATATTGAGTTTATTCATTGATCATGCATCCTTATCAGCTGCAGATTGGCAAATCAGGCATCACAGCGATGATGAGCTCCTGTCCATTAATTAGGTGACTGATGGATACATAACTATATCCCCTGGATATAGTTACATCCAGTAGCGCATGTAGCGGGGAGTATAAGCAATTATTCGGTATAGGGTGAAGAAACAAGGTATTCTGCAGCAGTGTGTTCATAGTTAGATCACAAATATTGCAATGTAATACAAAAAAAAAAACAAGTAAGGGAGAGTAAGTATCAATAGTACTGGCTATACAGGGCTCCTACGGGAGCCCTGTAAGACCAAATCTATTGCAATGAATAACCTCATAGCGTTATTCAATGGAACTGATTTGGTACTACAAGGCTCCTGTAGGAGCCCTGTATATCCAGTACTATTTATCTTAATGATGCCGTCCGCATCTGTTATGTGATGTGGGCGGCGGCTGTCTATGTGACTACCGATCGGGGAGGGCTGTGTGACCTAAATGGGGGCTGCCAAATTGGGCGCCCCTCTTTAAGTCATCTAGGGGTGTGCCCCGTGCGATAGCATGGCTCGGCCACCCCTAGAAACGGCCCTGCACATGAGACAATGTGTAATCCCGCCCTGTTTGGTTCTAAACTTGCCAAGCATAACAAACTCCATTAACAATTACTTAAGTGGTTTCATGCAAACCACGGCCTTAATCTTGGCCCCCTGCCTATCAACACAGCTATTTCTAGTGTTACTAGGGGCGGGACTTTATGATGCAATTTGTGTCATCAAGCCCTGTCCCCATCCCTAGTGAAACTAAGGAAAAAGGGCATTGATAGTCAGGAGATAGGACTTTGTGCAATTATTATTATTATTATTATTAACAGGTTTTTATATAGCGCCCACAGATAATGTAGCGCTTTACAATGTTACAATCTTTATAACAATACTGGGGAATAACAGACAGACTGGGTGGGTAAGAGGGCCCTGCTCACAGGCTTACACTCTATAGGACAATGGGTTTGATACATAAGGGCAAGTGCTATATATCACACAATGGACCAGCCAGGGTGTATGACAAAAGTGCTCAATGCTCTGTATGCTCCAGTCACACAGCAGCGTTAGTAGCAGAGATGAGGGAATTGTAGAACAGAGAGCATGCGGGTTTGTGTTCGTAATGTGTTAAATTGTAGAAGTGGTTGATAATATGGTATTTAATGCTTAGGGTGGTTGTGGAATTTGATAAGCTTGTCTGAAGAGATGAGTTTTAAGGGAACGCTTGAAAGATTGTAGAGTAGTGGATAGTCTTAATG
>WWET01004625.1:77562-93796 GCA_011038615.1 Limnodynastes dumerilii | reverse complement strand
TAACTTTTTTGTCATCTGAAAAAGGCATAATGCGCCAGATCCTGAGCTACGTACATTAGCGTATTTATGCTAGCCGGTGACGTAAAAACGCTGTTTTGTATGCACTGCGCATGCATGTGGTAGATGTTACGCCACGTAACTCTGAATGTACGTACCAGCCTCGTATTACCAGCGTAACTATGAACGAAGGGGCGTGACATCCATACGACACCCTTAATTACGCTTTGAAGGCAGCATCAGCAATTTAAATCATACAGTATGGGCGGTGCTTAGACACTTACGTACGTGAAGCCTGGCAAGAGTAAAACAGCCAAACTACATACAAGCAAGGGGAGTGCCTAAGGGAGTGCATAGAAAACATGCTATGCGATGAAACTTAACAAGCACTTAGGTCTGGATCCAGCCCAATGTCCCATCAATACCACAGGTAATGTCACAAATAAAGATATTAAATAGCACTGGTTCAAGTACAGATTCCTGGGGAACTCCAATGGTGACCTTACCATCCCCAGTAGGAAATCAATTTACTACATCCCTCTATCTTGTAACCAAGATCATATCCACAAATCTATCTTTGAGTCCATTCACAAATTTTATAGCTTATTTAACTGTCTGCGATGTGGCACAGTGTCTATAGTCTTGCTGAAATCTAGATAAGCTATGTCTACAGCTCCCCTTTATCTAATACTTTACTGACCCAGTCAAAAAATTCATTAAGATCTATTTCACATGGTCTTCCCCCAGTGGATCCATGCTGCTTCAATTTCCTTACCTCTGTTGTTAGATTTACTGGTCAGTAGTTAGTAGCTTCTTCCCTACTTCCACTTTTATGCAGAATGACGACATTTGCTACATCTTATGAAATTACTCCCCCCACTGGTGACTGGATGAATAACTGGATTAGCCAGCCCAGGATGTATAACATTTGGCACCCTTTGAATTGTTAAGACAATTTGCTAAAGCCATGTTACTCTCAACAAAGCTCCTACTGCCTGTTTTAAGTTTTATTTATGCGCCTAAAATATTTTTGTCCCCTTTTCGTACTGAGAGGACCAGCTTTTCCTGAACTTGTGCATTTGCAGCTCTTTTAACCTTCTCAAGGTTTTCTCCTAAAATTTCAGATTTCTATTGCTGTTGATAATGAATGTTTTAAATTTCCCGACTGCTCCTTCACTCCCTTCACGTACCCCCACTCTGCCAGAAAATCCCTTACACATTTCTAGCTCCTTAGAATTGTATGTGGCCCATGTCTCTCTCTGTATTTATACTAAACAATATTGTTTGATGATCCCTGATGCCTAGGTTCTTACAATTAAGCAGGGTAAACCCTGGCACTTTTTTCCCGTTATCGTACAAATTACACGATTAAAGATAGTTTAAGCTGACAATTTACCATTTTCTACTGTCCAACAATGCCCCAGAATCATGTGAAATAGTTTTTGATCATTTGATTTGGTTTTTAAGAGCAATTAATTTTTAAGATCTACACTTTCCATACGTGTGGGGGTCTGTCCGCCTAACAGAGAAAGCCTGTCGCTCCCCTCTCTCGTGCTTACGCTGCCATAAGCCAGCCTCAAGTCCATCCTGTGGATCAGCACGACCGCTGATCCGCACCAGTGTGGGAGCCCTCTCCCACACTGTACAATTATCATGCTTCCTCCCACCAACTTTATCGGACGGAGGGGAAGCACAGCCCATTTGCTCGTACTGAGCAGATTTCTGTATGTATCTTGCTACGCTAGTGTCACTATCGTAACCCTGGAGTAACGTCTGGAGAGCCCATGCGCACTCCAGTCAAATCAGGCCACTTACACACCTTGCATTATCAGTCCTGGATCCGGCTCAATATGTTTTGCTTTTTATCAATGTGTTCTGTGCGGGATTGTTTCACTGTGTACTATCGCACGCCTTTTACATAATCAAAGATTCTGCAAACAAAACTCTAAATCGCACATCGCCAAATGCTATCAGCATCAGCATCGAGTATGGTAGTAATTGTTACACACTGCAGGAGAAATCCTATTAGTCTGTGAAGCTCCCTCTCTGGGTTCTATGTGCCTGGTTTTCCACAGCTGATAGTTAATCAAGTAGCCCTGCCTGAGTGCTGAAGCTGATTGGTGGGTTGGACTTTAAATAGCCTGAGCCTGGGAAGCCTGATTGTCGTCTATAGCGTCTGGTGTTCCTGCGTTCGCCTTGTGCTCCTGCCTTGGATCATGTTGTGTTTCTGCCCTGTATTCTCCTCCTGGTGTTACCCTTGCCTCCTCTGTCTCATTTGTCTGTCCCATGTGTGTCTGCAGTGCGCGGCGTGCGTAGCTTGCTACTTGCGCTGGCAGCTGTGGTCTCTGACCAGTACAGCATTCCTCGTTGCTGAGTGGCTGTGAGTTCTCCACCTCTTACCACCTCTACCTTGCCTTGAGCCTCTCCATCTGCTCGGTCCTGTGTGTGTATGCTGTTGTGTTTGTCATCTCTCAGCATGCGGAGCCCGGTTCCCAGGATCCCTCTGTTGTTAAACACTTGGGGGTAGATCCAGAACTACGTGTGCCGTACGTTTATTCGCGGAGCGTATTTTCGTGCACGTAAGTTCGCTACACTCCCCTCGGCACACCCCTTGCACGGACGTATTTTGTCAAGATACGCTTCCCAAACCCTACCTTAACTTTTTCACACGTAACCGCTGTCATACGCACACGTACGTATGGGCTGAACGAATTTACGCAGCTAAGCACGCCCATACTGTACACTTTAAATACCACCCCCGCCTACTTCACGTATTTCAGACGTATTTTGGAGTAACGTAAATTTGGCACCCCCACACCTAAGTATTTACGTGACACATACTCGAATGGCCCATACGTTCACAATTACGCTACGTGAATGTGCGTATTTTCTATGGTGCGCATGCGCAGTGCGTTCTAAACAGCAATTTTACGTCTCCGCCACGCGTAAATGCGCTTCGAAGCGTTGTTCTGGATCAGACCCTTGGTGCGTTACATCTCTCCTTGTATCTCTCCCGTGAGTTCTCTCCGGTGTTTACTATCTTCACTGTGTTCCATCTCACAGTGAGTGTGTGAGCGCGAGTCAGCCCATCGTACTCCACTCTCCTGCCTGCAGTGTTATGTTTACAATCTCTCCTTCACCTGCTGTCTGTCTCCCTGTAGTCTCTTGCTATTCCATCTGCAGGTTCCCTGGGAGACCCTGTCTGTCATCTGTTCCATGCCTGTGGATCCCATACTATTCAGGTTCAGTCCCCTGTATACCTGCTACCTCTGCCTTCCGTGTGTGGATTCCAGCCTGACATCTTGTATGCTTGGGTTCATGTCTGCTATCTTGAGTGCTCAAGTTCATGTCTAACTACTTGTGTTTCTGAGCTCATATTTCCTATTTACTTTACACAGTGTTGTGGTGACATTTAATGGATCAGAGCATAACAAGAATAGTTTTGTTTTTTCCACATTAGAAAATTATTTTAAACACCGTGTTTTTATTATAATCATTTACAGTATTAGGAAAATGTATTAGAAGAAATCATGCAATGTTTCTATTAGAAATATATAATATGTGGGAAAAATATAAATATGGCATAGTGCAGACATAGAATTCTGCTTTCCAGGTATATAGATCCCTAAGTAAAGACTCCAAGGGGCCCTTTAGCATTGGGCCATGCTATCCAAAAATCCATGTGTTTGCTTTGTCACAACTTCCACTCCCAGAAACGGACATCCAACAGTCAGAAAAACCTTATGTTTCCATCTCACGTGCAGGGAAACTTCTATAGGTATGAAAGTCTTCATGGGCCCACAGAGAGAGGGAACACCCATACTGCCTAAGAGGGAACGCCTTCCTGTGATCTCAGCTCCGCCCCTCTGTTGGAAGGATCATTGCTCTATAGTCTGGATGGATGGATTGGATGGGTAGGAAAGTGCTACATTCTATTAATTATTCATTAATTATTAACTCCATTAACCTGTAACTACATCTAAAACCTATTATGTTCTTTTCTTAGTAAATTAGTTTTTGAATTTAAATCTGGTCTGACCAATATAATATAGCATTTTGGGAAAAATATACAAACCAGAATTCCAGTATTGGAAGATAATATTGCAAATATCTCTACAAGCACTGTGTTTTTTCCAGTAACGCTCATATAGGTTGGGATGAAAGACACCCAGACACTGCAGAACACCAGCATGCTGAAAGTGATGTATTTGGCTTCATTAAAACTATCTGGCAAATTTCTGGCCAGGAAAGCCACAATGAAACTCACAGCGGCAAGAAGTCCCATGTAACCCAGGAGCATGGAAAAGGCAAGAACTGAACCTTCATTACACTCTAAAATAATTTTGTCAGTATAAGTATAAGTGTTCATTTCTGGAAATGGAGGAGAAATACAGAGCCAGGCAATACTTATTAAAACTTGTATAATTGAACAAATAAAGACCACACAGTTTGTAATTCTTACTCCAATTAATTTTTTCCAGGAGCTTCCAGGTTTGGTGGCTGTAAAAGCCATGCAGACCATTATAGTCTTGGCCAGAATACAAGAGATGACTATGGAGAAGATGGTCCCAAAGGAGGTGTGACGAAGCATGCATGTGATATGTACAGGACGACCCAGAAACAGGAGGACACAGAGGTAACTCAACATGATGGAGACCAGGAGAATAAAGCTCAGGGTTCTGTTATTGGCTTTGATGATTGGAGTGTTCCGGAATAAAATGAAGATGACCAGGATCATACAGGTTTTTATAAAAAATAATACAGAAAAGATGACTTCAACCATTGCTAAAGGTTCATTCCTCCAGGATAGAAATACAATTGGTTTTGGCACACACTGGTTCTTACGATTTGGCCATTCGGTTTCTGGGCACTTATGACACAAAGTTTTGTCTAGAAAAGTATATAAATCGGTCAAAATTTCTCCGAGCATAAAGCAAGGACCAGACGCTATAACCGACGGTGTGCAGATCCCAGCAGCAGCTATTTAAAGAACCCTCCTCCAATCAGTGAGGAGGGCCTGACACACCTCCAGAGCTAATAGCTGCAGCTGGGAATGTGCAGCTAGCTGCACAGCTAGCAATGGCAGATACATAGCAGTAAAATAGGCAGGCATAAAATGAATAGAACAGTAAAATAACAGAACAGAAATACAGACATGTTAACGGAGTGTAACACATAGGATGTTGAAATGGGGTGATGGAGGGGGCTATTAGACAATCAGACAAGCAGCGAAGGGGAGGAGATAGAGTCTGTACTGAGATAAGTTCTAAATTGTAGGTACGAGCTGAGTGACTGAAAGCTTTGAAAGTGATGTTGTTTATGGATTGCTATAAATGTGCCCAGGGTGATATCTTATGTATTTATGCCCACTGCAAATGCCACATTGTTATGTTATATGTTTATGTTTCAGATAATAGAGATTTATGTGGGAAAGAAAATAAAAGAAAACAATAGAATTATATCTTGATCAGATGTAAGTGGAACGTGTTGTTAAACCAGGCAACAGTCAAAACAGCCACCCCCCCCCCTCATATCCTCCCTTATATAATGATGTGACATAGCAATGCCTATACTTAGAAGTCAACACTACACATTTACCACGTTACAAATTACATGCCCAGTCACATCACTCTACCCACATTACATATACCCCCACAGTCACCCCACTCTCCCCACATTATATAATATACCTCTCATTTACACCACTCTCCCCACATTATATAATATACCCCTCATTTACACCACTCCCCATATAGTATATAATATACCCCTCATTTACACCACTCTCCCTGTAAGAAGAAAGGAAGAAGTTATGAGAACAGTTACCTGGACCTCCCTGGCGGGTACCCACGATCTCTCCTCTGGACCGTAGTCCTTCCAGTGGATGAGGAAATAAAGTTGCCCTTGAACCCATTTGGCATCCAGAATGGAGTCGACAACGAATTCTTGCTGATTATTGACTAGAACTTGAGAAGGTCTTCTGAAAACATTGGTGGAGAATTTGTGGGAGAAATAGACTGGTTTGAAAAGAGAACAATGAAAAGTGTAAGGGATACGAAGACTACGGGGCAGATTTAACCTGAAGCTGACAGGATTGATTCTTTGGATGATTTGATAGGGACTAATGAATCTAGGACCAAACTTTTTGGAAGGTTGGCGAATCCGGATATTACGGGTAGACAGCCATACCCATTGCCCGACCTTGAAGGATGAAGTCTTTCGGTGACGATCAGAGAAATTTTTGGACTGAAGGGAAGACAACTTGATCGCCGCATGCACCCTTTTCCAGACAGATCTGAGCCATCGGGTAGACTTGTGAGGATATTTAAGAGAAGAGGGTATGAAATGAAACAAATTGGCACGAGTGTGAAGACCAAACACGCAGTAGAAAGGAGATACGCCTGTGGAGGAATGGTTGGCATTATTATAGGCGAACTCAGCCCAAGGGAGACACTCCACCCAGTTGTCATGAAACTTGGAGATGAAGCAACAAAGGTACTGTTCCAGAGATTGGTTGACACGTTCTGTCTGGCCATTAGACTGAGGATGATAGGCTGAAGAGAGGCTGATGTTGATGCCAAGAGATGCACAGAAGGAACACCAGAAGCAGGCCAAAAATTGAACTCCTCGGTCCAAACGATATCAGAAGGTAATCCATGGAGCCTGACTACATGTTGAACAAACAGGAAGGCAAGAGTCCTGGCACAAGGTAATTTATTAAGAGGAGTAAAGTGAGCCATCTTAGAAAAACGGTCAACTAGGGAGAGGAATTATTAGCAGAAAGAGAGAAGTAGTGATGCCCCTTTATAAATCATTGGTACGCCCTCACCTAGAATACTGCGTTCAGTTCTGGAGGCCATATCTCCAGAAAGACATAAATACATTAGAGACTGTGCAAAGAAGAGCAACTAAAATGGTCCATGGCCTTTGTAACAAATAACACCAAGAAAGGCTAGAGGAACTAAACATGTATAGCTTGAAGCAGAGAAGGAAGAGGGGGGGACATGATAGCAGCTTTCAAATACATCAAGGGTTGTGACCAGCTAGAGGAGGGTACCATTTTTCAAAAGAAAAGGTGTAATAGAACACGAGGGCATGGATACAAACTGGAGGGTGGTAGATTCAAAGGAAATGTGTGGAAAAATTACTTCACTGAAAGGGTGATAGATAAATGGAATATTCTCCCATCTGAGGTGGTTGAGGCCAATACAGTAGAACAATTTAAACATGCTTGGGATAAATATAAGGGTATCCTAAATTGAAACCCAAATTGAGGGTAAATAGGGTCTAGGGTCAGTATAGTTTTCAATAAACAAATGGGCAGACTAGATGGGCCATGTGGCTCTTATCTGCCGTCACTTTCTATGTTTCTATGTTTCTATAACTACTACCCAAATGGTGTTACATACCGATGAATTGGGCAGATCGGTGATGAAATCCATGTAAATATGGGTCCAAGGTATAGAAGGAGCATGCAATGGAAATAACAGACCAGAGGGGGAGCAACAAGGAACCTTGTTCTGAGCGCACACCTTGCAGGCGGAAACAAATTCAACTAAGTCTTTCGCCCAGGAAGGCCACCAGACATGCTGAGAGAGGAGTCTTCTAGTTTTCGAAATACCAAGATGTCCAGCAGTTTTGCTTGAATGAAATTCTGTAAGGACTGGCTTCCTGAGAGCTGGCGGTACAAAGAGCAGATTAGGAGGTGTCTCCTGTGGAGCTTGTCTCTAAAGACCACAGAGCTCGGAGAACAAACATTGGGTGAGTCCAAGAACCACCGATGACGAGGAAACAATAGGAGGCTTAGAGGCATGAGAATCCAGGAAACTGTGGGATAGAGCGTCTGCTTTGAGATTTTTTGAGCCTGGACAAAATGTAATGGAGAAGTTGAACCGCGTGAAGAACAAAGACCATCGAGCTTGATGAGAATTGAGTCTTTTAGCGGATTGAATATATTCCAAGTTTTTATGATCAGTGAAAACTTTGATCGGATGGAGAGAGCCCTCTAACCAATGCATTCTTCGAAAGCCCACTTGATAGCGAGAAGTTCCTGGTTCCCTACATCATAATTGGTCTCAGGATCAGAAATCTTCCGGGACATGAATGCGCACTGGATGTAACTGGTCAGCCAGAGGGTCAACTTGCGAGAGGACGGTTCCAGCCACCACATTGGAGGCATCGACTTCAATGATAAAAGGCAATTCGGGATTGGGGTGACGGAGAACCGGGGCTCAGATGAAGGCTTGTTTTAAGGCACTGAATGCTTCTAAGGCTTGAGGAGGCCAATTTTTTCCTCCCCCTTCTTCATAAGGGCAGAAATGGGTGAAATCAACATAGAAAAGGCACGAATAAATCTTATGAGGAAGTTAGCGAATCCCAGAAAACGCGGATTGGGTATAAGGTTCGTGGGTTAGACCCAATCCAGGATAGCATTGACCTTGCTGGGATCCATTCTAAAGCCAGAAGAGGAGATGATAAAACCTAAAAAAAAACACTTGAGGAACTTCAAACTCACACTTTTCCAGCTTGGCAAAGAGAGAGTCTTCATGAAGCTTTTGCAGAACAGATCTGACATGTTGGTGGTGTTCAGCCAGTGAAGAGGAGTAGATCAAAATATCGTCCAGGTAAACAATGACAAATCTCCCCAGAAGCTCACGCATGACGTCATTGATGAGATCCTGAAAAACCGCTGGAGCATTGCTTAATCCAAACGGCATCACCAAGTACTCATAGTGGCCAGACAAGGTGTTAAAGGCGGTCTTCCACTCGTCACCTTCTTTGATACGAATGAGGTTATAAGCACCACGAAGGTCAATCTTGTAAAAAACAACAGCTTCCCTGAGCTGATCGAACAATACAGAAATGAGAGGTAACGGGTAGGTGTTTTTGATGGAGATCTTGTTCAGAGACCTATATACAAGGGTGTAGAGTTCATCTTTTTTTTCCACAAAGAAATACCCTGCTCCCAGAGGGGACTTGGATGGATGGATAAATCCTTTAGCGAGGTTTTCCTTGACATAATCCTCCATGGCCTTGGTCTCAGGGCGTGAGAGGGAATACAAACTGTTCTTGGGGAAAATAGCACCAGGCAGAAGTTCAATGGAGCAATCATAGCTTCGATGAGGAGGAAGAACATCGGCTGCACCTTTAGAAAAAAACACCGGAGACGTCTGAATAAGGAACTGGAAGGCTTGGGAGCCCAGCGAGTGGGAGTTGAGCATGGAGAGGAAGCCAAAGGCAGTGCACAGCACAGAAGTCGCTCCAACCGATGATGTCACCCTTAGTTTAGTCGATGAGAGGACTATGGAGGTGAAGCCAGGGATTGCCCAGAATGAGAGGAGAAGCCGGACAATGAATGAGGTACAGAGGTAACTCCTCAACATGTAGAGCACCCACGGAGAGGAGTAGAGACGGAGTAGTAAATGAGACTCTTCCGACAGAGAGTGGTTTCCCATCCAATCCACAGATGGTGAGAGGAGGTGAGAGGAATGTTCAAAGCGTTCATTTAAGATCCTAAGTGTCAGCCCGCACCCACTTTCCCTCATTTCCCTGCCTCCCCCCACCCATTTCCATGCAAATCCTTAAGATCTCAAAGATTCGCAGCACTTAAGATCTTACGTGCTTGCGTGGGATTCAAACTTACGCTCTTAGCGAATTTACGCTCCTAACCGCTACGTAGATGGCGTTGCACTATTACTACGCATGCGCAGTTTTGCAAATTTTCTAAGATCTTAAATATACGCTCCTAAGTGCCGTGGAAATCGTATCTCTGAATCAGGCCCTCTGTCTTTTACTGGATGGGTCGGGCAGTCTCGTAGGAAATGACCACGGAGGCCACAATAGAGACATAAGCCCGAGGCTTGGCGCCTTTCACTGTCTTCCTTGGTGAGACGAGCAGCTCCCAATTGCATGGGCTCTTCAGTAATGCTGGTGGGTGGAGGAGGAGGTAGCCAGGGAGGGCTAACAAATGGAGCTGCAGCAGAGTCTTTTTCTTGACACCTCTTCTTAAAGCGTTGGTCAATACGAATAGCGGGATGCATGAGTTTCTCCAGGGAATCAGGAGGAGAATACTGGACCAGGGCGTCCTTGACCTGGTCCAATGGGCCTAAACGATACTGGCTGCGGAGTGCAGGATCATTTCACAGGCTGTCAGCAGACCACCTCCTAAATTCTGCGCTGTATTCTTCTGCCGAGCGTCGGCCTTGACGAAAATTATGTAGCTGGGATTCAGCGGATGCAACACGATCAGGTTCGTCATATAACAGTCCTAGCACTCTGAAGAAGAGGTGTGCAGGATTGCCTGCCAAACGCCCAGGACTGCGGGACTCCCTGTAGTAGTGAGATTACGATCCCCACTCGTTGTTCTTCAGTTCCAGATGAGACAGGACGCAGGCGGAATTAGAGTTTGCAACTGTCTTGAAAATTCCAGGAAAGTCTTGCGATCCCCAGAGAAGCGATCCGGAAGATTGAGCTTGGGTTCAACAATGGTGCATTGCTGAGGCTCCCGAGCGGCTTGAGTGGCAGCCTCATGAGCGGCCAGACGCTCCGATAGATCTTGGACCACCTGAGAAACGGTTTGGATCTGGTTAGCCAGAATCTGGGTGGGGCTTGGGTTAGAGGGTTCCATTGGGAACAGGGGCCCAATGTATGAGGGCTGGTTATACTGTAAGAAGAAAGGAAGAAGTTACGGTTACCTGGGTCTTTTTCATCAGGTGGTGTTCACCATTGCCCCTGATGGTGGGGTTGGAATTGGCTGCGCCCCAACGACAGGTCGCAATCCCTTGAACCAGACTCGTAATAGAAGGAAAAATACGTAAAGAGGGACAAAAGTGTAGAACGAGCAGGCAGCGGGAACAGACTAGTCAGAAGAGACTGACTAGTGAAGAACTACAAGACTACGGACCAAGGGGGAAGATACGAGACAGACAGGACTAACAAGACTCACTGGGACACTCACTCACACAAGCAGACAGCGGTACCCCCGAAGGGGTTACAAATACAGGCACACGGGAGAGAGCTAGGGTTACACACTAGGAATTAACACCAAGGAGAGAGAGAAGAGTGGAAACTGATACACAAGGGGTTAACGGCAAGAAACAAGGCAGGGCTGGAGGGGTACTCAAGAAAGCAAAGAGGCAGAGCAAAAGGAGCTGAGAACAAGAGGCAAAGAGCAAAGGCAAAGGGTCAAGAGATCAGAATCAAGGGCAAGGGAGAAAGAAAAAACTGGAGACGTAAAGGACGTTATAACCAGCACTGAGAAAAGGCAGTGCTGGCTATTTACAGAGGAACTGGCCAGTCAGAGCTGAAGGATTGGACCAGCCCCCTATAGTGATAGCAGGGGAATCAGCCACAGAATTAATGCAGCTGGCCAGAGAGCTGGGCGGAATGCAGAGAAAGCGTCCTGGCTGCCTAGCAGCCAGGACAGGTGACAAGAGCAGCCTATGGACATTGCTACAGCAGATGCGAGACGGGAGAAGGCGTCCTGGTTGCCTGGCAAGACCACAAGCCCTAAAGATGAGAGCTGCAGCGGGCTCGAAGACTGAGAAGGCGTCCTGGCTGCCTAGCAACCAGGACGCGTACCGCTGCCATCAATGAAGCGTGGATCCCGGTGCTAGGAGAGCGCCGGGATCACAGAGCGCGAGCCGCCGTGTCAGTGTGGGGGCTCGTGACACTCCCCACATTATATAATATACCCCACAGTCACACCCCTTTTCCAACATTATATAATATACCCCTCAGTCACACCACTCATCCCACATTACATAATATACCCCTCATTCACACTACTCTTCCCAAATTACATAATATACCCCTCAGTCACACTACTTTTCCCACATTACATAATATACCCCTCAGTCACACTACTCTTCCCACATTACATAATATACCAGTAGCAGTCTGCCCATACACTTCCCTCTCCTACCCCTAATATCAGCTATTAGAGTAAAGGAATTCCCATAAGAAAGACATCTTTAGTGACAGAGGGCCGTATTCAGAACTCCGGCCTATATTATTATTATTATTATTATTATATTGCATATAAGGCCAGAGTTTTCCTCTATGATGTACTGCGCATGCGCAGTAATTCTGAAACGTAATCTACGTTGCATGTTGCAACGTAGATTGCATATACGCGGTCTTAAAACTCCGGCCTTATATGCAATGAGGCCAGAGTTCTGAATACGGCCCAGAATCTGCTAAAAGACATTTGTATGTATGTAATAAATTCTCTTCACCCTCTCTACTCTTTCTCTCCTTTTCTCTCTGATTATCCTCCCCTTTCTATCTCATTCTCCTCCCCTCTTAATCTCTCTCCCTCTGTTCTTTTTTTTTTTTTATCAAGCAGCTGAAACTGTGGCCTATTAGATGTTTGCTGCCTGTGCACATGGTTATATGGGCTGGGCGTCTCTAGTCTTGAATTGTGATTTCCAAGTTTCCGCTGTGTAAAATTTGCAAAGCAGTGCAAGCCTTCTGCAGCAGCCACCTCACTTGGAAAGTATTCCACACATGTGAGGACTCCAGGGAGTGTAAACACACACTTATTCATACCAGAGCCAGGAATACATTTGTCATGGCATCAACCCCCTTACTTACCATGTGTAATGTAGTCCCTGATATTAACTACTTGTCTGCTTACTTGATTTATTGCTGTCTATCTGTTAAATATTTGACACAGAAATACATGTCTGTTTCACACTGGTAGATTGATGTATGATTTCTCACCCTTCACCTATGTCTATAGACTGTCAAATGTAAATAACATTATAAAAAATAAAAATAAAAATGTACTGACCTACTATGCAAAACCTTTTGCCCTGTTTTCTGTCCCATAGGATTGCAACTGCTTTACCATCCTGCACATACACACATATACTTACTACCCAATCAGAAAGCATGGGGACAAATACAGACTTAAAAGGAATGACACTTGTAACTTTCGGTAAAAAGGACTAGGTTGTGATTGCAAGTGGCTGTGTCTTGGTATTACAATGTACAGTATAGGCAAATTTATCCAGGGAAATGTGCTCCTGAACCATGCTCAAACCTTTCCAAGGCCACATGGCAAACAGGCTTGGTATAGTATGGAACAACTCTGGTCTGCAAGCCAACAGGGCTAGCTGATTGACTTTATTCTAGCTAAAAGGCTCATTTTAGATCCAGACCTACGCCAATAATACGCCCTTGTGCGTACCATATTTACGCCAGCATACTTACGAAGCACTCCTCTAGGCACTTCCCTCGGTCGTCCGTATTATATGCCGCCTTATGCCGACCAAACCCTACCCTAACTTTTCTGAGCATAACCGCGGGCGTCCGTAGCATGCATGTGTAGTTATGATGCTTAGCACGCCCATATTGTACGATATACATGTCTCATCCTGCCTCCGAAGCGTAATTACAGGTGTCGTATGTCTGGCACGCCCCTTCATCCGTAATTACGCTGATGATCATATGCTCGTAAGTACGTTCAGAGTTTCTGGTCGTAACATCTTCCTCGCGCATGTGCAGAACATGGAAAACAGCGTTTTTACGACTACGCCAAGCATAACAACGCAAGCATGCGTAGGTCTGGATCAAGACCATTTACTCTACACCTGTCAGACAGAATATTGTAATGTCGACACTTCCTGTGTGCTGAAGACAGAATAGTTAATGCTGGTTATTAGATGCCCGCCCATGTCAGGTATGCAGTTAGCTTTGGGATTGAAGGAATGTCCGTATATATCGGCCCTGCAATTGCAGATTACGTGCATTGCATTGAGATAAGATTTCTGGATCCGGTTTAAGATTATTCCCATGCAGTGTTTGAGAAACCCTCTCCAATTCTCTGTGCCAGAATCCTACATCACCCTTAGAAGGCTGTTGTTGTTTTTTTTTTTTTTAAACTTTCTTTATTGAAGTATTGTCAACAAAACAATATTTAGAACATAGAGTTGCAAGTCGAAATATTACATATTACATCTCAGAGTTGTGCAATTATTTCACATTATCATATGCTAACAGTTGAATCACAGGTTTACAGCAGAGTACCATTTCTTAACACAATAGGTGGATCATTGGTTTATTTCCTTAGATCATACCAGTATGTGTTACAAAAACATTTATGAATACATGCTTTAGTCGTGTTAGACAAAATTTCAATAAAGCTTTCCCATATCCCGAAGAACTTTTGTGTGTTTTGTTTTTTATGCATTGACGCTTCCAACCAATCCATCCTAAACACATGAAAGAGCTTCTGATGAAACATCTCCAATGTTGGTGGGGACCTTTGAGTCCATTGTTGCAGTATGCACTTCTTAGCTACTGCTGAAATTATAAGTAGTAGTTTTTTGGAAAATTAGTAGTAGTTTTTTTGGTAAATTTTAGAGATGAATCAGGAATACCTAGGATCGCCTAAAGTGCAGTTAAGGGAGCATATTCTAATAAATGTTTAGAAGTGTATAACTGAACTTGTCTCCAAAAGTGTTTTATAAGAGGGCAATCCCAAAAGCAATGATAAAGTGTAGAATCATGTGAGTTACATTTGGGACATTCACTAGTGTCAGTTAGACCCATACAGAATCTCCGGTAAGGTGAAATATACCCTTTATGGAATAAATTAAAAACATCTCTTTGTACATACTAGCTGGCAAAACCTTACATGAGTGAGCCAACGCTTCATACATATTCACTCGGGTTGAGCCTGGAAATTTATCCGACCATAAGTGTGTTTCATCCGCCTGTAGATCAGTGTTACATCGGGTAAGGAGTTTGTAATTTCGTGAAATTGCCCCCCTATTATTTGTTGGTCTGATTAGCTCTTTGTCAAGTTCGTTATGCCAATCATTGGAAGTTAAAGACTCTACTACTTGTTTGACACAGTGTTGTGCTTGGTATGCATAAAATGTTTGTGTTATTGGCAAGTCATACTTCCTAAGAAAATCTTATACTGCCAGTACCTTTTGCTGTCTCTGATCCACTAAGGAGAACAAGTTTTTTTTATCCCTTTAGTTCCCCATTGTAAAAATGGGAATGTCACTTGTCCTTTCTGAAACCGCGGATTCCCTATCAAGGTTTGAAAAAGAGAAGCTTTGTGGTTTAATCTGTTCTTTTTGCGGACCACTTTCCATGTAATCCAAGCCGCCATCAACAAAGGATTACTTAACACCTCCTCTGACATATCTCCTCGGGGCATATGGAGAAAATTTGTCAGATTAATATCTGGGAGAAATGATTGGTCAATAATTTGGTTAGTATATGTATTTGAATTATTCAGCCAATTTTGTATTATTCTCAGATTACATGCATAACTATATTGCTTAAGATTCGGTAGATTGATACCACCTGAATCTATTCCCTGTTGCAGTTTATATAGACTAATTCTAGGAGGTATCTGTCTCCATATAAATTTACGGAAGACTGTATGCAGGAGCTTTTTGTCTTTTCCCTTCAAGGTAATTGGTAAAACCTGGAGTGGATACAACAGTTTGGGGAAATTTACCATTTTTATTAAGGCTGCTCTACCTAGGTATGAAACTGGTAAGCCCTCCCACCCCTTAATTTCCGACACTACTTTGTTGATCAGGGGTTGTAGGTTCAAAGAATAGAGATTTGTGATAACCTTAGGAATCCTCACTCCCAGATAATTAATCGCTGTTTTGGCATTGCAATTGGTACATGGAACTCCAAGAGGAGGAAGTATTCTTATTTAAAAGCATTGCAGTGGATTTATCCTGATTTATGGTAAAACCAGAAACTAAGCCAAATCGTTAAATGGTATCAAATATTATTGGTAATTCATTTTTTGGGTTTGCTACATATAGAAGCAGATCGTCTGCAAATGCTGTAATTTTTGTGATGTGTGTGCCTGTTTTTATGCCCTGAAAATCAACATTGTTTTGAAGAATTCTGAGAAGGGGGTCCAATGCTAGGTTAAAAAATAAAGAGGACAAAGGACACCCTTGTCTTGTTCCACATGTCATGTGGATGGGTAAACTGAGTTCACCATTCATAGCAAGGGATGTTTTAGGGTCATGATATAAGAATTGTACGAATTGTGTAAAAGTGTCACTGGAAATAATGACTCCTAGATCCCTTTCCTCCTCGGTAGATTCTAATGTAATGCCATTAAGGAAATATTGAGCCTTTGGGTTTTTGTGCCCCAAGTGCATGATTTTGCATGTTTTGGCATTAAACTGCAGTTGCCACACTCTTGACCATTCCTCCAGTCTACCTAGATCATCCCTCATTTTCTTTA